>JASVEL010010699.1:0-25566 GCA_032618575.1 Nicotiana noctiflora | reverse complement strand
TAGTCTGGGCATGTCTTGAACCGGATCAACCCGGCTCGTTAAACACTCTTACTCGAAATAATATTGCAGTTGACGCCTTGTATTAGTTGTTGTATCTGTTCTCTGTCCTCTTGGATATATATGCAACAAGTTTCGTTAGTTTTCCTGGATGTAGGAATGACAATGGGACAGGGACAAATTTAAACCTATGAGGGTGCAGTGGGGGTGAAGCTTATGTGGGTGCGGGGCAGGCAGGTTGCGGGTTCTTTTACCCTCTATTATCTTTATCCAGTTTTGGGCCTTTAGACTAACACTGAAAGTCCCTTGTTGAACCAAAATCTTCAATACATATTGCAACATATTCTATGGAAAACTTTCATTGTTGTTTTTTCAAATTTTGTTTTTTTGCCAAAGCACATTTACCTGATACTGTGTTTGATTCTAGTAATTTTTAAAAAACATTAGGAGTACTAACATTCTTGAAAGTTTGCTAGCTTATAAATAACGTTAACCATATATTACTATGGAGTAGTTCATAGTTTATCAAAACAAAACGTAATAATTTACTGACATCATAATCAAATTTCAATAGTATAAATTACAATTGTCGTCTATCTAAACCGGATGTTATCTATTTTTCCATTCGCATTTGCTAGTATTTTGTAGATCATGAAGTTTAATTGTCAAATTTTAAAAGTTTTACCTTATAAATTAATCAATAAGTGAAATTTTATATATATCATTATCTTAAAATATGTTACTAATCAACAGAAACGAAAAAGGATAAATAATTTTTTTTTAAAAAACATGTGCAGGGCAGGTCTATGCGAGGCGTGTTGAAATCACTATGCGGGTAAGGTGGGTTGAGTCAATGCGGGTTTAGGCTGAATCCATCCCGCAACCATCCCGCCCCATTGCCACTCCTACCCGAATGGTGTCTATATTGAACCCATGCCGCCATGCGTTACATGTAGTTTAAACACATAAGTGGACCGAAAATGATGTTTGGCTAAAAAACGAGTTCTTTGAACTGTGCAGCTCGATGATATATACAGCACTAAGGCAAAGAACCTATACTACATGGTATAAAAATTGTACTAAATTAATTAATCAAACAGTTAGCACATACTACGTCGGGTTTCTTGCTTTTGTAATAAATTAATGAAAATAAAGAAAGCTGTTACTTGCCAATACTAATCAATTTAGGCACAAGAATCATTTTAATTGTTGTAGCAAAAGCTCCAATCATGGTTCTCTGTGAATATCTCAACATTCGTCATGAACATTCTTGTGGACTACTGCTGAAGTTGCTCCCTAATATGATAGCTCTTTATTTTCTCCATGCTTCCGTTCGGACATTGATCCATATTCTTTTCGACGTTTTTCACTCTAAGGCACATAAGATGTTGAACTAAAGTAGCCCAAAGATGCTTTTAACATAGTAAAAATAGCACGGTATAATCAATTTTTGGACTAGTCAATCAAAAATAGCCAGCATTTACCAAATCATTAAAAAATAGCCACTGTTTTGCTGTAATAGAGACCGGTCCAGCATAATATACTAGAGTTCAGTGCACTTGTGTATGAACTCCAATATATTATGGTGGACCAATATACTTTGCTGGCTTCAGTATAATATACTGGAGACTGGAACATTGGTGCTCCAAACTTCAGTATATTATACTGGACCGATTTATTTGCTGTAACTCCAGTATATTATGCTAGAGTTCTAATGTACTTATACTAAAACTCCATTATATTATGCAAGAGTTCCAACATACTATCCTAAAACTCCAGTATAATATGCTGGAGTTCAAGTATACTTATGTTGAAACCCCAGCATAATATGCTGGAGTATTTTTCGGGCTTTGAACAGTATTTTCGCTCAAATTTAACTTTACATAAAAAGTAACTAAATTTTGATTACTTTTGAAATTGGGCTATTCTTGAACGACCTGTTGTAAATCTGATTATTTTTAAATTTTTTCATTTAACATAGTGTAATATTATCTACTTTAAGAAATTTATATACCTTATATGTAGGATACCACTCTTTTCAGCTATCAATATGGAACTTTATTCGTACATTCAATAGATCAGAATGACACTAAAGCAACATATATATAGGGAGGATCAAAATAAAATCAGGATACATGGCAGAGTTTTTGTGATAAGCAGCTTCCCTTATATATACACACACTTATTTTATGAAAAAGAATTTACTTCTAGAAAACTCATTTTAAGGTCATTTATTAAACATATTTCTTAAAGGGATATGTAAGAATCTTAAAATACACATAATATGGAAGAGCCTATAAAAATCTTGAAAGGCAGATAATATGGAAGGAGTTTAATTTGGCAAAATCTTAAAACAAATATAATATGGACCGAAAGTGATATTGATTGGCAAAAAATTAAATGGTACTAATCAAACAGTTAGCACATACATACTACGAGTTTGTTTTTCGCAAAAACTAACGAACACAAACAAAGCTAATACTTGGCAGTAATCAATTTATGTACAAGTATCTGCTTAATTGGTTCATGAATTTGGTAAAAGGAAGTGATATTGGCGCGGCTCAATCTGAGATCGTTCTTTACGTAAACAAAACGTAAATTCGTCTTCGGATTGAACCTCACCAACATCGCTTCTCTTAATATAACTACTCACCTTTACTATGCTCGTGCTCGTGTGCCTTTTGGGTCCGTCAGGCGAATGCGACGTCTACGTCAATGAGGAATGCACTTCAAGCTAAGGTACTATGTATGGTATTTAGCTTCTCGCGATAGTGACTCTATAACCTTTGTACAAAAAAATTAGATAGAAAAAACTAAAGAGGAAAGAAGAATTTATACATCTTTTTTAGAAGATATATTGTTAAGTTTTACTTTAAATGGTCCCTTTTGTTGCATCACATGAAAACAACAATATGATAGTCATCTAAAGTTTGTGGGGTTGGACTTTGAAAGTGTAATAGGGTTTTGTGTTGGTGTATGGAATTACCACTATTGTAGTGGAATCATTAGTCATGACTCATGATATTATCTACTATGCTTTTTGAGTCAAATGAAACGTTTTGTAACTGCTGTTTGACCACCAATAACTGATGATGACTTTGAAAGAAAAAAAAACAATAATACTTAAATAACTTGAAATTGAATAAGAAGAATATTGCGGATAGTTAATATTCTTTCATTCTTATCAAAGATCACAATTATACCTTTACCCGATGCAAATTCAAATTAATCGAGCGTTAGGTTTCAGATACTGAATGCCTTGCTAAAGAAAAACAAATTGATATATAGAATTACAGTAAAACAACATGTATTTAAGGTAGAAGAGAAGCTATTTTTGGAAGGAATAGAGAGATGAAAATAAAACTTATTCCAACCTAATAGCTCTAGAGTTATGTAAATTCTTCAGCCATATGAATAATGATAAGAAGATAGATCAAAATATAAAATATTTTTCTTCAAATCATGATTTTTGAATAGAAGTTATCAGTAAGAAACTTATGGTCCATGTAAAAAGAAAGATAGAAGGAAAGATCGTAGGAGAAGCCGAAGAGATGGAGTGAGTGAAGTGAAAGAGGATGTATAATTTATAAGAGTTCAAATTTCATGATGTGACTATTTAAAAAATATATTATTATATAATCAGTTCAATTAAAGTATTTCTTTTATTGTTTTATTTATCGTCTGAGGATTTGGTATATCCACTAAGAAAACTATATAACATCATTAATCGTACCGACTAATTTGACTTGATTTTATATCCTTTATTTCTTCTCAAAATGACTAATAACTATTGAAAGACTTTTTAAAAATTGTATTATACTCCATCCGTCTCAATTTATGTGAATTTTTTTGGTCCGTACCAAAAAGAATGACCCATTTCATTATTTTGAAACAATTTATCTTTATGCAATGATTTATAACCACACAAAATATATATGCCTCATTTTACACCACAAGTTCAAAAGTCTTCTATCTTTTCTTAAACTATGTGCACAGTCAAATGAGTTCACATAAATTGAAACGGAAGGAGTATAATTTATTGGAGCAAAGATCGATTGAAAAAGATAATTAATTCCTACTAAGTTATCTATAGCAACACTTATTTTGGACCAAATTTATGTGGTACATTTTTCTTTTTAGTCTTTCCTAGAGAGAATATTACCTTTCTATATTTAGAAATAATTTAACTTTGAAATTCTCATTTTTTCTTAATAGGATGTTTCATAATATATATATATATATATATATATATATATATATATATATATATATATATATATATACTTTGGCTGATTTAGGGGGAGAGGCACAACTTGATTTTAAGTGTGCTACCTAAGTTAGATTTTCACTCCAGCATCTCAATTCTTTTTCCAATAATGGTGTCTTCATCATTTTCATTTGGTGGGATTTTATTGAGTATATTATTGTTATTATTATTGATATTTTCAGCATTTAAATTCTGAATTCGCTGCCGTTCGAAATATAACTTATATCTCCAATTTAAAGAGGAGTTGTTAGCGGTTGCCTCGGGATAGAAAGGAGAAGAATGTGAGTGGAATGATGTCAAATGAGAAGCAACTTGCTTTAGGGTTTTTTCAATGCTTAGTTTCTACTCCAATACACAAAATCACACACACACACACACTAATAAAGAGACTTTTCTCACTCTTTGGTTTCTCTTTTGCGCATGCACCTGAAATATTCTTCCATCAAAAAACAAACCCCAAACCCCTCCTTTTTTGTTCATTCCCCTCCTTTTCTCTCTTTTTGTCTATTGATTATTTTAATAAAAATACCTTTTTCTAGATCATGCTTGCATTTGATTAATCTCGTTATCAGAGTATATGAGATAGTTATATTGGCTTATATGTAAGCTTTTACAAGCAAATGATGGATTGTATGTATACTTTCACATTAATTAAGTTAATCCTTGTCTTTGAATATACCCTTTAATATGTTAAAAGCCAGCACAAATGCTTGATTAACCACTCTCTCATGAACAGACGTGGATCCAAGATTTAAAACCTTATGTGTTCAACCTTTAAATTAAATTTTTGGTATTAACGTCATTATATTTTAAAGTTATGGGTTCATGATTACTATTTACTGCAATTTTAGTAAAGTTTTGTTGGACTTT
Organism: Nicotiana noctiflora; assembly: GCA_032618575.1. Lineage (NCBI taxonomy): Eukaryota > Viridiplantae > Streptophyta > Magnoliopsida > Solanales > Solanaceae > Nicotiana > Nicotiana noctiflora. The sequence continues at coordinate 20,432 of JASVEL010010699.1, read as the reverse complement.
AAACCATTAGACTTTAAAGTAGAAGAAGTGTGAATTGAAAATGGAGGAAAAATAAAAATTTGAAGCAGTGAACTTTTGTCTTGCACTTTGTCTCTCATTGGTGAGGGACCACCATATTTATATGCTTATATATAGAATTACTTCTTAAAGCTCTTAAAATGAGTTGAAAAGAATGAACCCTCGCGCCGTCGTCGTCGCTCATTCGGCTCGGCTTCGGTAGAACCGCGACAGGCAGCGTATTCTTCTGAAATGGCACCTTTTCCAGATACATCTTCTGATAATTGCCTATAAATTCTGAGGCATGGCTCCATTTTTTTACACACGAAAAAACACTCTAGAACTTCTTTCTTTCTGAATATACTGCATCATAATTCGCAGTCTCTCTCTCTCAAATTTGTTAGTGTGATTTTGCCACGTTCTTTGAGTTCGTTGGTATCCTGCCGTTTGTATTGCCACTGTTGCAGGAAGGTTTATTCCGTTTTATCTTGGGAGGATTTAATCCATTACATTGGCGACGTGTGAGGGGGTTAAAATTCCTTAAGGACACACAAGAAACTTGTGAACTCGGAATATTTCTGATTCCTTTACTATTTTCCATATTTCTTTAATTCTCCTAACAGTTTTTTTTTTTTCTGATTTTTGGTTTAACACAGTAACGCTCACAAGTTTTACATTAATTTATGTTCAACATCGATAGTTATGGATTCAATTAAATTCATACTTGTAGTGGTACATCTGCCCGCTTTTGAGTATCTTCTTTGTAAGTTTCTTAACTTCATTATTAGAAATACTGGTATAATGTTGAAAATTTTGTTTGATAAATATTTCAAGTGAAAATATTGAAATTCGTTAGTTGTTGCAGGTTGTTATTTTATTTCTCAGGTTATCATATAAGACTTAATTACTATAAAATGTTACATATTGTAGGGCAACTTTGTCTAATAGACATTGTTAGTGCATAGAATTTAACCTCAATTTACGACCGTATTAAAACCGATTAATAAGTAATCCAGGGAAGAATAGAGAAATTTTATTTTGTGTTTCGTATAAGAGACATTAGTTGTATGAGGCTCTTTTTTATCTCATAAATTTGTGGACCCCAATTGTTACACTTTTGGGTCCACAGAAATCTGGGTCCACAGAAATCTGGGTCCACAAAACTGTGAGACAAAAAAGGCTGCCTCATACAACTAGTGTTAGTTGTATGAGACAGAAAAAAAAATTTTTCCGAAGAATATAAGCAATTCATTGATGAAAATGAGAACATATAAAATAGTAGCCGTTTAAATAGAGACGAGCTAAGATTTCAACTGTATAGGTTTTGAATTTTAAAACAACGACTTCAATTGCTAATAACTAGATTCTAGATGTAATATTTAGTACATATTCAATAAATTATTTAATATATATGAATACAATGTTTGAACAAAAGTTACTAAGTGTCTAACACATACGGGCTTCTAGCTCCGTCTCTGCATTTAAATACAAATATTTTTGTATATCATAAGGCAGTTTAGAGTCAGTCCATACATAAAAGAAAACAAAAGAAGCTATACAAAGTCAGGTGGGGTGTGTGTGTGTGAATGAAGAATCCTGGAAACAGGTGTGCAGAATGTCAGCAAAAAAAGTACTAATTGTCCATTGAAAAAGAAGTTTCTAAAGGGGTATGTGTGTTTTAGTGTGTACGTACAAACTTTTTTGCATTATTTCAATGTTTTATTCCTTACATAGTCACACGCACAAAAACGCACTAATTGCATGTAATTTCTCTGTCACAGACATGCACAATGAGCACAGGCTTTTATTACAAGCAACCCTAAGTTTATAACTTAATTTTTCATTCTAAACCCAATAGCGGAGACACCGGCGCCAAAGGAGCCTTGCCTTGGGCCTTTATTAGGAGACACTTCCCTTGGTTTTTGCTACCTCTTTTTATTTATCTTCAAGAATCCCTCATCAACTTGCTCCCCCCATCCCACCATCATGACCCACCCACAATGATATAAGCTTAGTGATATGGTTCAATTAGTATCGTAGAAAGGATTTTTGTTAAGGGGTTAAAAAAAAAAGTTAAAAAGTTAAAAGAGACTATAGATAATTGAAGCAACGATCTAACTAAGATTATGAATTCCTTGTATGCTAAGATATACTTTTGGTTTATGTCAAGAGGTTTCAAAATACAATATATAGAGGTACAATTCGAATTTTATGTTATATGTAAAGTATAGGTTGGGTGAACCCCTTAAATCCACCATTATGTTCAACCGAACTATATATATAGGGGGCGAATCTAGCCTATTGAATGTGGGTTCCCGTGAACCCAATAAATTTTGCATATACCATGTATATGTATTAAAAATCCATAAATATTTAATTGTAACCCTAGTTATTTATTGTATATTTACTCATAAGATCGTTATAGGAACTCATAAATTTTAAATCATTGATTCGCCTATGTTAATATATATATATATATATATATATATATATATATATATATATATATATATATATATATATATATATATATATATGTGTGTGTGTGTGTGTGTGTGTGTGTATGTGGGGGGGGGGGGGCATCTAAAAAGGCTGGACACACCTAATCAAGACCGATCAAGACATGCATGGGTTGTTTGGTAGGATGAATTAGGAAAAATAATAATACGTGTATTATATTGGGTATTATTAATTCTTTGTTTTCTACTATTTTTCAATGTAATTAATATATGTTTCAGTTATACATTTTATTTAGTACTATTTTTAGACATAGCAAACCATGGCATTACAATACCATAATTTTTAATATATGGATAAGTATATATAAAGACAAAACTACCCTTTTAGACCCTTTTTAATGAATGTGTAGCGTATTTTGTAAACAGCCAATTTTAAAAAAAAATATGGAATGCATGTTACTTTTAATGTACTAAACTAAACGGACGATAAAAAATAACCCTAGCATAACTAATTCCAACATTATCACTATGTCATATTCAGTATTATTTTTATTCATCCTGTCAAAACAAACCCGAAGAATTAAGGGTGTGTTTGGTATGAAGAAAAATGTTTTCCTGGAAAATGTTTTCATGGAAAATGAGTGATTTTATCACTTATTTTCTCTTGTTTGGTTGGTAAGTGGAAAACATTTTCCGGAAAATATTTTCTATGTTTGGTTAGAGAGTAAAAAATAGTTTTTTTAGAAAAATATTTTTTTGCAACTCTCCTACCCCTCCCCTTCCCGAAGTCTCTAAAAATTGACACAATCTAAAGGAACTAATGTGATGCTTTACTTTTTAACGCAAAAATCGCGTATTTTCGAATCGATAAATTTATAATTTCTAAACCCGTAAACTTCCGAACTAATAATTTTGGAACTTGTAAAATATTGAGCCTTTAAATGATAAATAATAAAATTAAAAACTAAAAAATATATTTTAAAATTTTTTCGGGGGAGGGGGGGGCTGGGGGAGGGGGGGACAGGGGGTGGTGGGGCTGGGGCCGAGGGGGCAGTAAATCGACAAAAAAAATAAAAATTTAAATTACAAAAAAAAAAGTAATTTTTTTTGTGGGGGGGGGGTGGGGGGTGGGTGGTGCAGAAAAATAAGAAAACAGAAATTTAAAATTATAGAAAAAAAAATTAATGTAAAAAAAATTTTTTTTTGTGGGGTGGGGTGGAGGGGTAGTAGGGTGGATGGTAACGGAAAAACTGAAATTTTTCTAAAAAAAACTATTTTTTGGAGAGGGGTAGGGTGAGTTGGTGAGGGTGAGAATGGTTGAGAAGGAGCTTTGGAAAATGTTTTTCCTTCTTTTGATAAGGAAAACATTTTCCTCCAATTGGAGGAAAATGAATTGATAAGGAAAATATTTTCCACAACATTTAAGCCAACCAAACATGGGAAAATTGGAAAACTTCATACCAAACACACCCTAAGACTTAGCAGATTAAAATTTGCGTTGTTCCACCCTGCCTCATTTACATTCCTAAACTTCAAGCTAGAGCCCCTCAATCCTCATCAACCTCCCACCCTTTAAAACACGTACCACTCCACCACCACTACTCAATTTTCGACCCAATCATTCATTTGTTTAAATGTAATGATATATATTGAACGAGTGCATGAATATGAATGATAATTTTGGATTTCTTTAAAATACATAAAATTTTGGTGTAAAAATAGACATATAATGTTCGAAATAGAATAAATAACACTATATATAGTTGCTCTGAAAGTAAATTATGTATTTTACAGTTTTAACTATTAAATATAAAAAGTTTTTATCGCAGGCTAAAAGTAATTGCCTTCATATTACGCAATGAGTCCATGTAACATATAGTAGATGTTAATTACCTCTTTAATTTTGTTAAAATTTCATGATATAGCCCGTTTTCACACTAGTTAATGAAAAATAACCACTATTTACGAAGCCAATGAAAAATAGCTACTATTTGCTGCGACAGGGACCGGTCCCGTATAATATACGGGAGTTCTAGTGCATTTGTGTACGAACTCCAGTATATTATGCTGGACCGGTATACTTTGCTAACTCTTGTAAAATTTGTGGGAGATTGGAGCACGAGTGCTCCAAACTCCAGTATATTATACTGGACAATTATAATTGCTGGAACTCCCGTAAAATTTGCGGGAGTTCCAAGATAATTATGCTTGAACTCCCGTAAAATTTGCGGGAGTTCCAGCATAGTTATCCTGAAACTCCCGTAAAATTTACGGGAGTTCAAACATATTTATGCTGGAACTATAGTAAAATTTGCGGGCATATTTTTTTAGATTTTGAACAGTGTTTTTGCTTAGATTAAAGTGGCTAAATTTCGATGACTTTTGAAACTTTGACTATTTTTCAATTACCAATAATAAATCTGGCTATTTTGAATTTTATATTCATCATCAAGGATCCCCTCTAGCGCGCCACGCACAATGCACTTCTAATTCTTTTGTTTTCAAATATATGGGACATACCCTTCTCTTTTACTTTTCTTTTATATTACCTTTCTTTGACGATTTTTGAAATTCTCAAAAGAGCCAAAACCAACATCCCCACCTCCACCTTCTTCCTTCTCTTTCATAATTTTGAGCTATAAAAAGTACGCGTGACACTACGAAAACAGAAACACCCTCACCCCTCAACTTATTAAAACCATATTAATATCATTTTTTTAATTATATTTACTTGGTTTTCCTCTTTAATCACCAGATCCTAGGACACTTACTTTGTTTATCAAGCATACTATTACTTTATTAAGGAGAGGGACTAGTGAGGAAAAAAAAAAAGGGAAAGGTCAAAATTTTGCATTGCTGCTAATGCTTTTATTATAGTACACGATATTTTTCTATTTTATTCATTTTAATTAATGATTTTTTTTTTCAAGAGTGTAACTCTGCCTAGCTAAAGGGATTCATTGTCCATGTTCGTATTTATGGTTTTGAATAAATTAACATCTATAGTTTTAACGTTTGGTAGGATGATAATTGATAAGCTTGCCTTTGAATTGTAGTACTCTCTGTTAGGTGTTTGCTATAATTTTCTTATTATATTTGATTTTCCTATCTCTTGAAGGAAAATGGCAATATAATTACCTTAACTGGGTTTCCTTTTTGTAAAAGGAAATTATAAATCTCCAATATTTGACTAGTCCTTTTTCTTGTACGAAAAAGTTTGGACTTCTATAAATTGAGGGATTTTTCCTTCTCATTCAGTAGCATTCACAATGTAGCCATAGGGGGCTGAGAGTAGTGTTTAGGGGGAGAACTTTTCGGGACAAGTGTTAGTGTGTCACTTGTGTCTGCCTCTTCGTGAAGTTGTTCTCTCGATATTTTGTACTCTCCTTTTATTGTAGTGAATTGCTCAGTTCCGTTGCGGACGTAGGTCAGTTGACCAAACCACATTAAATGTTTGTGTCTCTTTTGGTAGATTTGTCTTTTGTTGTATGATTTATCGTTATTCAAGATTTGCTTTGCTAGCTTCTGCATGACACCTGCTTTTTTCGGTCCTAACAAATGGTAATTAAAGCTAGGTTCAAGACAAGTTCAGTTCTAGCCGCAACATATTTGATGATAACCGTGATTTTTGTTTGAGAAATCTGACCGGAGTGCTATGCACGTTGAGACAAACTTTGCGGTGGAGATTTGGAGATGCGACCTGTTGAAGGCTATGTGAAGAAGGTGGATCAAGTTTATTTTGTCAGAAAATTCAGGCCAAGGGGGAGAATTGTTAGGTGTTAGCCATAATTTTCTTACCATGTTTGGTTTTCCTATCTCTTGAAAGAAATGAGCAATATAATTACCTTAACTGATTTTCCTTTTTGTAAAAGGAAATTATAAATCTCCAATATTTGGCTAGTCCTTTTTCTTGTAGGAAAAGGTTTGGACTTCTATATATTGAGGATCCTTCCTTCTTATTTAGTAGCATCCACAATGTAGCCATATGGGCTTGAGAGTAGTGTTTAGGGGGAGAACTTTACGGGACAAGTGTTAGTGTGTCACTTGTGTTTGCCTCTTCATTAGGTTGTTCTCTCGATATTTTGTACTCTATTTTATTATAGTGGATTGCTCATCTCCGTTGTGGACGTAGGTCAGTTGACCGAACCACGTTAAATATTTGTGTCTATTTTGGTAGATTTCTCATTGTTGTGTGTTTTATCGTCGTTCAACGTTTGCCTTGCTAGCTAGCATGACACCTGATTTGTTTGGGTCCTAACAAATTGTATCAGAGCGAGATTCAAGACAGGTTCGTCTTGGCGGGTTCAGTTCTAGTCACAACATATTTGACGATAATCGTGATTTTTGTTTGAGAAATATGACCGGAGTGCTACGCACGTTGAGACAAACTTTGCGGTTGAGATTTGGAGATGCGACCTGTTGAAGGCTATGTGAAGAAGGTGGATCAAGTTTATTTTGTCAGAAAATTCAGGCCAAGGGGGGGAATTGTTAGGTGTTTGCCATAATTTTCTTACCATATTTGATTTTCCTATCTCTTGAAGAAAAGGGAAATATAATTATCTTAACTGGTTTATCTTTTTTGTAAAAGGAAGTTATAAATCTCCAATATTTGGCTAGTCCTTTTTCTTGTAGGTAAAGGTTTGGACTTCTATAAATTGAGGATCCTTCCTTCTCATTTAATAGCAGTCATAATGTAGCCATAGAGGGCTTGAGAGTGGTGTTTAAGGGAAGAACTATTCGGGACAAGTGTTAGTGTGTCACTTGTATTTGCCTCTTCATGAGGTTGTTCTCTCAATATTTTGTACTCTTTGTGAGGTTGTTTTCTCAATATTTTATACTTTTCTTTTATTGCAGTGGATTGCTCATCTCCGTTGTGGACGTAGGTCAGTTGACCGAACCACGTTAAATATTTGTGTCTCTTTTGGTAGATTTCTCCTTTTATTGAATGATTTATCGTCGTTCATGATTTGCTTTGTTAGCTTCTGCATGACACCTGCTTTTTTCGATCCTAACACTCCCTCCGTTTAATTTTATAAGGCGATATTTGTCAATACATGAACTTATTTTTTAATTACATTTCTATAGTAAAAAAAAATACGTTATTACAAGTAAGCGAACAGTTTAAAGCTTAAGTTTTTTTAAATATAAAAATTTGTCATTTTTAGGTAGATTAAAGGAAAGAATATCAAATACAATGGAATTCTTTAGTAAAGGATTAGTTACCTCCTATAGCAAATGTTGATACCTTATTTATTTTAAATAAATACCATTTAAAAAAATTATATTCCATAGCTACATTTTGATTTTTTATAGCCAAATAACTATTTATAGTCACCTCCTACTCTTAAACCATAAAATGAGCTTTGTATTATTGTTTTCTCTCATATCCCCTCAAATTTCTCATATCCCCTCAAATTTTTCTTATCCCCTATCCTATATATATCTATTTTCCTTCCCTCTCTCTCTATTTCTCGATGTCTTCTCCTCCGCCGGATGCTGGAGCAATTGCTACTGTCACTCTTTCAACCGTGACCGTTATTCATTTATACCGCCGTCCTCAGCCTCCCAATCTCATTCTCTGACGCAACATATAGGATCAACAAAAACCTCCGTTATTTCGCCGGTAGTTACGCGCAAATTATCGGTAACCGGAGGCAACAGTGACAGCGAGCGAGGACTGGATACTGATGTTGCTTCAACTAGACGACATTAGGGTTGTTCTTGAACAAAGACGACAAAGTTGGGGGATGAGCAACTTGAATTCTTTATGAATACATTTCAATGCATCTCGTTGTATTTTAATTGTATTCATTGTCTTTTTTCTAATTATATTTTAATGTATCTCGCTGCATTCTATGTATTTTATTGTATTCGTTATCTTTTTTTTCCATTATATTTTAATGTATCCCGATGTATTTTATGTATTTCATTGCATTCACTATCTCGCTATATTCCGTGAATGTCTTCATATGTTTTTTAACTAATATATTTTATGTATTCATATGTATTATATAATTTCTCTAAAGATTGCTATGTTTTTGGGGTATTTTTCGGTTGAGAATCTTTTTTATAACTGGAAATACAAAATTTGTGTGTTATAATCGAGTTTGTTGAGTTATATTAGGAGTCAATTATCTTAATTAATTCACTTTAAATACAGCCGAATATAATAATCTGTCCAGCTGTAATCCTCACGTTTCACGCCATGAATACAATCGAATACAAAAATCTATCTAGTTGTAATCCTCTGTTTTACGCCTAGAATTGCTACTGTATTCATGAATACAGTAGCTTAAATACATCGAATGCACTCTAAAAAATCTGAAAACATAGCTATAGAAAATATTACAGTAAATGATAGCTACAACTAGCTAATAACCACTAAAACATAGTGGTTTATGAAAGTTTCTCAATAGTAAAAGTAATTAATATGTTTTAGGCTTAGAAAAAACTTAGCAAGCGATGTACTGGATGGAGTCAATTAAGCAAATCTAATAAAAGAAACATGCATGCAAAATAAAAGCATTTCTTGAATCTTTTGCAAGAACTTTCATGTCAATTACAAACAATCAAATTATAGATTGTCAATATAGCTATTTGTGTATTTCTGTCATTTGATTAAAGGGAGTTGGAAAAGGGTCCATTGTGTTTTTCTCACATCATATGATTTTATTTTCTTTCTTTGCGACCAATGGGCCATGTTAGTTGTTACCCTTTTTCATATTTCCATGTCTTTAGTTTTGGAATGAAGAGGATGGCCTCTGTCTATTAAAATACCAACAAAAGCAAACATACTTTCTTAACTTTGTAAAGCTCCACTTCAAGGAATAAATTTGATTACTTGACCAAAAGTTCAATAATTTGGTTCACAATACATAACTCCCTTTAGGCTCATGCTTTGCCATTCTCTTGCTTACAATTCTTGATATATACTCCTTTTGTGTCTAAGAAAGAATATTTGATTACCCTATTGGATTTGCAATGAGATTTGACAAGAAACATTACCACTTTGAATGTGAAGTTGGTACTTTTTAAAAAAAAATTTAATTTAAATCCCCTCCCAATTTAGGAGGATTTATAGCGTTTTCATACTTTCCCTCCAACGTGACTCGAACCCAGGACTTAATGGTTGTGGATGAAGCTGATATTCATATTCCCTATATCTACTTAAAACAACAACGACAAAAAATTCAGTTTAATCCTATAAGTGGAATCTGGAGAGGGTAGCTTCTACGCATACCTTACCTCTATCCTATAAAGATATAGAAGTAGTTTCCGATAGACTCCCGGATCAAGAATTCCTATCTACTTGAAATGTCTCACTTAATTAATTTTTCACTAATACGAATAATTAAAACAGATTTGAAAAAGAGTAATAAATGACCGGCTCCCCCCCCCCCCCCCTCAAATGTCAAATATTTTAAAATAAATTTAGTTTATCAAAATCACGAATCTTTGAATCGAACCTAGTAATATATTCTTGAATTAAAAGAGTAAGTCAACATCCTCTATCCCTAGGAATATTTCATGGTATATTGAAGCATGGAATAAGGGTCAAAAGAGTGGAAATTGAAGTAAATATGGAGGATTTGGTGATGTGATTTTGATGAGTGTGTTTCAATCATACATAGCAATAAGGTTAAGTCAATTGTCAGCTTCTGAAGACAAGAAACACAAACTCCCCACAAACTCGAGTTGCTGCCACCACTCTCTCTTCTCTTGAGTTTCTCCCTAAATGCAGGCATGTTGAACTCCTTGAAAAGCACAAAAGCACTAGTATGTCTAAGTGGTTTTAACAAGCCTTTTACTTTCTAAAAAGACACCAACAAGAGTTGCATAGAAATGAATTTAAGTTCTATATACTGAAATTATAATTTTTTTGCACTATCAATGCAATAATAAGTTACTACATGTAATTGTGCATCACTAACAGCCTTGGTGTAACTGATAAAATTGCTGTCAAATGACCAGGAGATCATGAATTAAAATTGCAAAAATGTAGGGGTAAGGCGGCTGCATAATATAGACCTTTAGCGGTCCTGCTTTTCGGCGGACCTCGCCCATAGCGGGAGCTTAGTGCACCAGACAGTCCCTTTTATGTATTGCGAATCAATTTAACATGATGCAGTGGCGTATGCAGAGTATTGTTACTGGTTCCCGAGAACCCTGTAACTTTTGTATAGACGTCATATTTCTATTAAGAAATCAACTAAATATTTATAAATATCTAACTGTGAACCCGCCGTATAGGGGTAGGGTGGACGAAATGGAGGCTTGCATCAGGAGTCTTGTGTGACAAGAAAGTGCCACAGAAACTCAAGGGGAAGTTTATAGAGCTGTGGTTAGACATGCCATGTTGTATGGGGTGGAGTGCTGGCCGGTGAAGAACTCTAATGTTCAGAGAATGAAGGTTGCGGAGATGAGCATGCTCAGGTGTATGTGCGGGCTCACCAGGTTAGATAAGATTAAGAATGAAGTTATTAGGGATAAAGTGGGGGTGGCCCCAAGCAGAGGCGGAGCTAGGATTTGAACCTTATGGGTTCAGGATTATAATCCTTTTAAGTTACTGGGTTCTAGATTAATAATTTATACATATTCATTGAAATTTTTAATATAAATACAGGGTTTACGCAAAAGCTACTGGGTTCGGCCGAACCCACAGCTAATACTGTGGCTCCGCCCCTGGCCCCAGTGGATGAGAAGTTGCGGGAGGCGAGGCTCAGGTGGTTCGAGCATGTACGAAGGAGAAAGTCAGATGCCCCGGTGAGAATTGTGAGCGGTTGGCGGTGGTTGGCGCGAGCCGAGGCAGAAGGAGGCCAAAGAAGTATTGGGGATAGCTGATTAGGCACGACATGGCTAGGATGCGGATTTCCGAGGACATGGCCCTTGATAGGAAAGCCTGGAGATCTAGTATCAGGGTTGTAGGATAGAGGCTGTTAGAATTTTTAGCAATTCTCTCCCGGGGCTGGTTGGGATTTGTTGGGGCTCTCCATAGATGGTTTATGTATTGTAATGTACCCTTTTGGTAGTTAGTGGTCGTTGTTAATGCATGCCATTTTATTTACGATATATGGCTAAATAAATATTTGTGAATGCCTTTTTGCTTCTGGTTTTTGTTTACCTTTCCTTTGGCATGTCTTGTTATTTATGGTCTATGTTTACATATTTATGTATTGATTCATGCTGGGGTTATTAATTTTCTTTTGTTTTTATTTTTCCTTTCCTTCCCCTAAGCCGAGGGCTATTGGAAACAGCCTCTCTGCCCTTGCAGGTGAGGGTAAGGCCTACGTACATATTTCCTTCCCAAACTCCCACCTTATGGGACTACACTGAATAGTTGTTGTTGTTGTTTTTTAACTGTGAACCCAATTATTATTATATTTTAATTTGAGATTACGGTGAAAACTCATACTTCAAATCCTGGATCCGCATCTGACATGATGATGTAAGAAAAACTTACACATGTCCGTGCTTAGAACTTAAACTAATTCAAATTAAGTTCTCTTTTTTTCTTTTATTTACTAACTAGTGAAATTACCCGTGCTATGTGCGCGCGGTAGTAAAGATATTTAGAAATGATCCCTTTTTATAAATTTATGCGAGATAGAAGAGATAAAAAATTATTATTTACATACATACAGAAATTAATTCTATATACTTTATGTACCTAAAAATCATAATCATTTTGCATAGAGCTGAAATGAACTTCATTTTCATTGTTTTCTTTAAAAATATAAATTAAAAAAATTTAATGTTCAAAGAAATTTTATTTTTGAATCTCTCTCCTTCTCTCTCTCTCTATATATATATATATATATATATATATATATATATATATTATTTCATTTATTAGTAAAACATTTCTATTTCAAAAATATTATTGTACCCAAATGAAAGAAAACGTGAAATGTGAAATAAAGAAGCTAAACACATAAATAATTTTTTTAACATGAAGATAAAAGAAAGTTCAATAGTAGTATAATTTACTAAAAATCTAGTATTATGCTATATGTGTATTTGCGAGCCTTGCCATATGCGCTAAATATCTTCAATTCCTTCTTTATTAGCTACTCCCAATTGCTATCATGTTTTATTTTTCAGAAGGAAAAAAGGACTTCATTATTAATTTATTTAATAATTCAGCAAATAGCGCTTAACAACTCATGTGTACTCGTTTAATTATTCTTCCATCGTTAAAGAGTATTGATCGATTTTCAAAATATTCTATAAGTCCCAACAAAGAAAATGGTACAAACAATAGTTTTTCAAAATATTTTGTAAGTCCCAAGAAAATGGTACAAAGTATAAAAAATAAAAATGTTTTGCTCTTATAAGCAAATCTTTTCAAGAAGTTCACTGTAACCACTATTTAGAAGTGTAAACACTCGATATTTAACTTTTCAGGAGGTCACTCCTCTCATCAAGATTGTGCTAAAATTTTAAAGAACGACTTATTACAAATTGATCACTTGGATCTGTCTCTCCATCTCAACAATATTTCTTGTGCATTTTGAGTGAAGCTCTTGGCTTTTTAGAGAATAAGACCAATGCAAGAAGGAAGTAAAATTCTTTAGAGTAATGTATAAAGTGATCAAGAAATAATAAGATGCCATTTAATCAAACATGCTATTTTATTTTTGATAAGGGCATGCATATTGTATATCATTCATCCATCGACATAGACAATGTTAAGCACTGAATGATTATGACATGGCTCTATATTTTCTTCCACCTTTTTTTTATGTTGCCTTCGTGCGTTACTTAATATATATGCGAAAAGTGAAAGGAAAAAATGCAGCAAATGAAAAAGAAATAAAACTAAGAATATTGACTTTTTTTAGGAGAAAAAAAAATTGTACCACACCAGAAACAATTTTCATTGTTAATTTTTTTCTGGAATGAATTCATTATATGGTACTTCTCCATAAGTTTGACACTCATCCACATCACCAATATTTTGTCTTTTTGAGTAATTCTTTCCAAACATATGACTTACTTATATAGGCATATATGGAGAAATTTCATAAAATAGTGTCATAACTTACATATTAAATATTTGGGAGTTATAAAAATGAAAAGCATGAGAGTTATGAATAATGTTAAACTTAGAAGTTATGAAGATGAAAAACATGAGAATTAATAATAATTTAAAATAGAAGTTATAGAAAAGAAGAGGTGTTAGTTAATATAAGTAGCAATTTAACACACTTAAGGAGAGTTTATGGCCTATTAATAAAGAGGGGGAAAAGTTGCCAAAAGAGTTCCTCCCCTCTCCTTATTTCATTTATTTATGACATAAATTATTTGAGCTACCAAGAAGGATGTAATTCATGTGTAGTAATTAAAATTATACTAAAATGATGTAAAAACTCAAAAACACCAGAAAAAAAGATAAATGTTAATGAAGGCCAAAGAAAGGTGCCACATAAGCTTTTTCATTCCCTACTTTATATATATATAGATTCTACAGCATCCTGTTGAGAATTATTTGTTGATTAAACTCTCAAATCTGTTAAAGTCCATTGGTGGTCAGTGGTCACAAACCTGCTGCAACTGGAAAGTTTGACATATTTTCATGCAAATTGAGGTTACTTCAGCCAAAAGATAGAGAAATTGATGTTAATTGCGGCACTTCCAGGCTCAAGTATTGGGCAAATACCAGTTTGTTTCACAATATGGTTGAAAATTATATTATGGATTTATATTTAATTTTCCTCCAAGTAAAGATGATGAACATCACTCAGGCAGCTAAATGCCTTTGAGTTTACAATAAGCATACAATCCAGATCCCAGAAAGCCAACACATTGGCCAACAACATTCAACTGTCATTAAGAAAATGGTAATATATATATCAGTAATTGTTTTAACTAATACTAGTAAATTATTGAAGTGTATTAATTATACTAACCAGATCAAATGGAAGTTCTCTGAATACTATCCAGCCGAATCCAACAGTAAAAAAGTCCTGCATATGAAGTCATTAGTTGTTACAAAAGAGCACATGAAAGAATAGCCAAAAAGAAAAACTAATATAAAGGGGCTTTGTTCACTTTCATTTTAATAATTGAAAGAATGCATATTTTTCAACTGCATTATATTGCGCAATCCGGTGCACAAAATATTTCACATTCACGTGTGGGTCCAAAGAAGGATCGCACCAAAGGGGTGTGACGTAGACAACCTACCCTAATGCAAACATTAGTGGTTGCTGTATTCACGCAGGGTACAGGGAAGTGTCACACCTAAGGGGTGTGATGTAGACATGCTACACTAATGCAATCATTAGTGGTTGTTGTATTCACGTAGGGTCTAGGTAAGGGTCGCGCCCTAAGGGGCATGTTGTAGACAGTCTACACTAGTGCAAGCATTAGTGACTGCTACATTCATGCAGACCAGGGGAAGGGACGTACCCTAAGGGGTGTGACGTAGACAACGTACCCTAATGCGAGCATTAGTGGCTGCTTCCATAGCTTGAACCCGTGATCTATAAATCATATAGAGACAACTTTACCATCACTCCTAGGCTCTCCTTCAACTGCTTACATTCATAAAGGCATTAAGATATCACACACCTTAAGATTTCCGCATACTGTCTGTGTAAGTGCTGAATTGATAGTTGTATTTAGGAATACACAATAGTTCAGTAAGAAAGCCAGAACACAAGATAGAAAAATCACAGCCTGCA
This sequence comes from Nicotiana noctiflora, assembly GCA_032618575.1. Classification (NCBI taxonomy): domain Eukaryota; kingdom Viridiplantae; phylum Streptophyta; class Magnoliopsida; order Solanales; family Solanaceae; genus Nicotiana; species Nicotiana noctiflora. The sequence goes on along the minus strand of JASVEL010010699.1, from coordinate 5,290 downwards.
AAGATATGAAGCAACGAATTCAGTTAGAACATTAATATTCATGAACTGTTTCTGTGCAAGTTTAACAAGTAAACTGAAGCTAAGTTCGATTGGCTCAAAACAATGAACAGAAAGAAAGGCAGACCACATTTTGTGAGTAACAAGAAAAGCTAATGCTATACTTCAGCTCATGCCAGCAAACTTTTCTAACTGAGGCGGCCAGGATTTGAAGTTTATGGGTTCGGAATTGTAGTTCTCTTAAGTTGTTGTATTCTAAATTAATAATTTATACATATTTAATAACTCTCTTATGACAAATACTGAGTTTGGAGAAAAGTTACTGATTTCTACCGAATCTGTAACCCGTATTCTAGCTCCGCCCCTGTCTTCTAACAACCCTAGTGCTAGCTAGATTAATCCTCACATAGGTAGGGACAATGAAGTTCCGTTCATAATTCATGATTAGTGGTGGCGAAAAGGTTAAAAGGAAATAATCCATTAAAATGGGTTGGATAATGAACTTTTTAAAAATAGGTCAAATATGAATAAAAACTATATTGTCCGCTTAGAAAAAGATAACCAATGGATAATTAATGCGTTTAACTTTTTACATTTGTAAAGCCTCAAATTCGGGGTTCCCTAAGTATGTGATACTAGGAATTCTCCCAAAAGTGATTATATTATCCATGTGATCCGCCTTTTAACTCGTTATTTCCGTATTAAATATGGTTGGGTCGGATAATTTATTTATTTTTTGGCATTACCCATTTTCGATCTGTCCATCACCAACCCGACCCACCCATTTGCCACCCTAATCATGATTAAGAGATTTTAATTCCTCTTAAAAGTTACAAGCAAGATCTCTCTTCATGTGATTTGACTCCTCTTGGATGTTACTACCATATCTTTCTTCATGTGATTTTCTTTCTTCAAGGTAGCTTCTCTGTAGAACTTCTCAAACAAGACTTAGGAGGTGGCTAATATCCAATATATTATATACCTATACTTGGAACTAATTAACTAGTTGGTTCTCAACAAAATTACCTTTTTTTTTTTTATTTCTCACTCGGTGTCTTGCACCCACGTTGGGGCCCGATTAATCCGGATTCGCGCCGGGAAGTCCCACATTGAGGGTAAAGCGCTCCTTAACAAAGGCGACTTTATTCCGAAGGGCTCGAACAATTACCTTTATTTAAAGAGCTAACTACTTCAACCAACATTTTTTTACATATAAGATATAACTAACTAATTCTTAGCTACTGTCCTCCTCTGTTGAAGACAAGTATAACCAATAAACATGATTTTCAATATCTTCTTACCACATTTCCCTTTTTCAAGATTTTTTTACCGCATATGCAGGGCGTATTTGCTTCGTTAAGATTAAAGGGGAGGACAGAAAGAAGAGGAACAACAACAATAACAACTACCCAGTATAGTCCCACAGAGTGGGGTTTGGGGAGGGTAATATGTAAGTAGGCCTTACCCCTACCCGATAGACAGAGAGGCTGTTTTCAATCGACCTCGGCGAAAGATCGAGAAAAGAAAAAACAAAAACAGAAACAAAAACAAAAAGCGTTAGTGACTCCAGACTACAAAAAACCTGACATATAAAAGGACAAAGTAAACAAAGCAACAACATGAACAAAAGACATTAGTAATTCTAGGAGAGGAAATATAAGTTAAATTAGAACACAGTGACAACAGCAACAATAGGAACAGCTAGTGTTTACAACTGTAGTAGCTGTAAATTGCATGTTTTCCATGTTAAGGATGATACAGTTGCCAGACGGATTTGGCATTTGGAGTGTTTATTTTAGATCAACTTATAGCAGGGAGAAAGGGAGCCTTGGCGTAACTGGTAAAGTTGTAGTCATGTGATCAGGAGGTCACGGGTTCAAGCCGTGAAAACAGGCTCTTGCAGAAATACAGGGTAAGGCTGCGTACAATAGACACCCTTGTGATCCGGCCCCTCCCCGGAACCCGTGCATAGCCGAAGCTTACTGCACTAGGCTGCCTTTTTTTTTTTTTTATAGCAGGGGAGCTAGAGTGTTGGAAGCAGGTTCGTCCGAACGTAGTAGCTTTGGTTCGAACCATGTGTTGTCTTAAAAAATCCATTAAATATGTATAAATTATTAATTTAGACATTTTAATTACATTAGTCAATAGACATTTTATTAAGAAGAATTACAAACAGCAAAGACGATTACATCTTGAAGTATCTACGTTAAAGCTAGATCAGACACAAGACATTAGCCAGCATAGAACTATTATACAGAGATTTTATTAAAATAAGTACCTGAAAGCCAGCAGTATACAAATATGGAAAATTTATCGTAGCTTCTAAGTCGCCACTGAATGCTGTCCAAAGTAGCAAAATTGGTGTACATATTATACCTGCAGAGTCTCACATTGTCAAATCAGGCAGATTGATGTCCTTATAGATCAGTGTTATCAAAGGCGTAAAGCGCAAAAAAGCTCTAAGGTCTGTTAGAGCTTTTAAGCGCAAAGCGAAATAAAGCGTGGGTTTTAATGGAAAAAGGCGCAACTGGTGAAAAAGTAAAAATATGTATTTGTAGTCTAAGACTAATAATTATAAGCATGAATAACAAATATATGGTGAAAGAAATTGAAAAAGAATTACGATAAAGTGAAATATCAATTGTTTAATGGTGCCTTTTCAGGATTACACTCATTGGCAAGTAAAAATATGCCTAAGAGCCTTGATGCGATAGTAAAGCGCCCACAAAGCGAGGCGAAGCGCTCAACCTGTTTTGAGCCTCGCTTCAGGGCTTAAGCGCGCTTTAAGCGCGCCTTTGACAACACTGTTATCGATCGGATATACATAGAGTCAATATAATGGTAGCAGTTTCTTACCATTACACCACATCAGGCCAAAGCTGTTAAGGCCACTGGATTCTCCTAAATTAGAGTATTGGGAACATATTAAAAAAAGTTGTCGATGAAATTCAAGAAAAGACATCGCAGAAGAAATAAAGCAAAAAACTAAAGATACCAATGTTAGCTATACAAGCCAAGTATACTGCTGTAGTTATGTTGGAGACAAGAACGATAGTATAACTGTAATAGTCAAATGACAGGTCTCGAGCTCCAGCAACAAACGCGCCAAGTATGATAATTCCTACACTGATGAGACCCTTGTAAGTGTTTTCATAATGACATCAAACTAAAATACTGCTATGTAATACGTTTCTTTATATTATCTGTTTATATATTAAAAGGAAGCAATAGTTAGAATGATTTCTGAAGAGGAGCCGCCTAGGGGTAATTGGTAAAGATGTTGTCATGTGATTTGAGATGTGACAATAGCCTCTCGCAAAACAGGGTAAGACTGCGTACAATAAACTCTTTCTGCCCTTTAGTTAGAATGATTTCTCACCATGTAACAACATATGATGAATGTTTTTTCCCTGCCAAAAGATACTCTGCTAACATTGTGAAAAAAACAGTTGTCCGTCTCAAACTGGTGTACATAGGAACGCTAATTCCACGAATAGATTCCATAGATACCAGCTGCCAGCGAAAAGAAAAAATTGCAGATTTTACTTAAGAAACAACTGAAAAAGCTAAGAAGAACTGAAGACACACTACACAATAAGAGGATCAACAAGGAGAATTAATACTTACCATGTAAAGCAAATATGATAATGCGACAGGAGTACAATGAAGTACTGTCTTAAATGGTACAAGGTTTGTCGTGTGCTTAACCACAGTATGTGAATCCTGAACTGTGAAAGATATAAATTTCCAGCATCTCAAAGCGGAGAGAATCAAACTTGAACTTAGCATCTGCACATTACATTAAAAGTTGCTTTACCTTACATGCCTGAAATTATCAAATCTTGCTTTCCTACAAATTCAGTGTCGTTCAACTAAATGACAGTTTAGATTTTAGCATTATCTTGGTCTAATGAGCGATGAACACTGCACTTCAACGATTCAAAACGGGAAGAATTTTGGATCAAGAAAATTATATGACTAGACTGATTAAGGTTCACAATGCCTTTCAAGATCATATTTGCTAACACGCTGTTAAAAGGGCAGCCCAGCGCACTAAGCTCCCGTTGTGCACGCGCCTGGGGAAGGGCCGGACCACAAGGGTCTATTCTACGCAGTCTTACCCTACATTTCTGCAAGAGCTATTTCTACGGCTCGAACTCGTGATCTCCTGGTCACATGGCAGCAACTTACGCCAAGGATCCCCTTCTTGCTAAAAGGGTGTTATTCAAGCCAAAAATACACCAATGCATAGGACACACACACACGCTCTAAGATTAATGATTATCACCAGGAGGCTGAAAGAGCTAAATCTATCGTTTCTGTGACACGAGCTCATAATCTAAAGTCGAATATGTTAGTTACAATGTGAAGAATCTAGTTGTCTAAAATGCTTAAATTAGTAAAACAGAAAGTACTATGTGGTGAATTGTCAAGTGAGTTAGCAACAATCCCTACTACAAAAACAGGAATTAGCGACAAATAAATAGAAAAATCTGTTACTAATCCGATTTAGCAACGGATTAGTGATAGATTATCAAGAAATTCTATTAGCTATGAATGATTTAGCGACACATCAGTGATGGAGTTCATAGCTAATTTTTTTTTTTGTTCTTTCATAGTGAATACAAGATAGATAACTTAGTCAAGCATGTACAGCAGATAATTAACAGAATCAGACTTCAGTTCAAGTAGGTAAAATATGCAGAAAGAAACTTCCACATTTGTGTTGAAGAGAAAGCACACATAAAGATAACATAAAAGACATATTTCTAACCACAGAGCCTTAAATCAGAGTGATGCATGGTATAGATAATTGTTAGAAGTTTTCATCGGTTTGATTTTTGCCTATATCCAAGGATATTGCATATGTGCATGGCTTCTGTATGCAACAAAAGTGCACATCTTGATACAGGTGTGGGACGAGGATTTGAAGGGTCCGAACAACATAGTTTTTTATTGATACAATCTATACCTAACCAACATATTTATGCGATTTTTTATTAAACTTTAATTAACATGATAGATACCTAACTAACAGTACAAATCATGTGGATATTTTTGTATCTGAATAATAAATCTAACATAAAGTAGTTACCTGAAAAAGTGTGATCACATTTGCGCATGGAAATTTATAAGATGAAAGAGCTGCCTTATTGAACAGGACCAAGAGAACTGCCAAAAATAAATGCATATATAAGAAAATTGAAGCATAGTCATAGATTCATAGTGCTCATAAAAGATCAAATTTAATTCTTTACACATTTTTGAGAATGGTAATTAGGAAGATCAAATT
>JASVEL010010698.1:0-71425 GCA_032618575.1 Nicotiana noctiflora | reverse complement strand
AGTTAACTTAGACTTACATATCCAAGTCTTTTGTACCAAAGGAGGGGATCATTGTCCAACACACTTAGGCAAGTGAGTTTATTTTTCTGAAAGAGGGGACAAATCTATAATGTATATATTTTTACTCTTTTTCCCTATAAAACAATCTTGTCAGTGATATTGTTTATCATAAAACATTTGGTAGAGATGAATGCTACCAAGTTACCACTATTATAAAGCGGTGATACACTGATTAGGCTATATTTCAAGCCATCTATCAAGTAGACATTCTTAATGGAGTGTGAGTCTGTCTTACCTACTTTTCCAACCCAAATGATCTAACTTTTCTTGCCATATCCAAAGGAGACATTTCCTCATTTGAGGTCCTCAAGTGAAAGGAACTAGTTCTTGCTTCCTGTCATATGCTTTGAACAGCCACCATCCATGTACCATACTTGATTTTTCCCCTTCACTTGGACCTGCAAAAAGAAATTAGGGTTTAGTCTTAAGAACCCAAACTAGTTTGGTCCCCTTTCTATAGGCAAAATATTGAATTAGATTCTTTTTAGCCCATCCTTGCACTCTATTTTTCTATTGAACAAATATTTTGTTCTTTTGACTAGTTTTTTTATTTTGCAGTACATTCACTTTTGTAGTGACCAGTCTTACCACAACTTGTGCAAATTTTAGTTCTCAGAAAGTGTGATGTACTTACTTTTTGGGATCCCACTTAGGTGTAGGGGCCCCGTAGCCAATTCATCTCTTATTGCTACTATGGTGTTCTTGTATCCATGAAAGTGCATCAAGGGACCTATTCCATTTAGAGGTTCTGTCTAGCTCGTGCTTAACCTTACCTATATCTTCTTTTAGGATTCTTATCTGCTAATCCTTTTTGTACAACTCATACTTCATTTTTCCTAAATTTTCTTATAAGGTGATATGTATGTGATCAACTTTCTTTTTACATGTTCCTAATTTTAGTTTTAAATTTTCAGATCTAAGCTCTAACACGGTAGTGTCAAGTTCAAGAATCTGGTTCTTCAACTCAGTATTTTTATTATCACTTTCATTAGCCCTGAGTTCCAGATTCTTGTACTTAGCTTTCAAAATTACACATTCCCTAGACAACTATTCCTTTTCATTGTTTATGACCTCATACTTATCAATGAAATCTAACAGTAACTCAGATAGCCTTTCTTTAGACAAAAATTTAATATTGTCTTTAAGATGAATCACACTTACCTCTTGTTCATCATCCGATTCTTCAATGGCTATAAGTGCATCCTCATATGAGCTTTCTCCCCAGGCAACAACCATAGCCTTCGTTGATCCTTTGTTCTTCTTGGGATGAACTTGTTCCTTCTTCCTGTTCCTTCATTCCGCCCTTTCTTTCTTCCATTCTATTTTCCACTGAGGATGATTTTTTATGATGTGGTCAGTCTTACCACATTTGTAACATCCTTCGTTGCTCTATTTTTCAGGGACCCTTGGTTTGTTGTAAGTTTCACCTCTTGAAGAACCCTTTCCTCTCATTAGATACTTCTTGAAGTCCCTCGTGATCATAACTATTTCATCTTCCTCTAGCTCTGAACCTTCAGCAATTCTGAGAACCAGGATTCTTTCTTTCTTAGGATAATTCATATTCATGGTCTGCCTTCTCAATTCATAGGTAGAAAGATTTACAATCAACTCGTCCAACTTGAGAGTGGTAATATTCTTTGATTCCTGAACATAGCTGGTTTTTCTTTCTCAAGTAACTAACAAAACCCATGTCAAAATTTTCTTAACCTTGTCTTCTTCAAGGATAATACTTCCAAGAGACTTAAGTTTGTTTGTTAGTGTTGTGAACCTTGTATGCATCTCTTGGATAATATCTTCTTCCTTCATGGTGATTTTCATATTGAGAATACATCAGTGTTCCTCTTGAACTTTTCACTTGAGGAATTCCTTCATGAGCCACTTGTAAGGTGTTCCAAATTTCCTTAGCAGTAGTGCAACTTTGAATTCTTCTGTACTCGTCTGGACCAAGTCCACACACAAGACATTTCTTGGCCCTAACATTCTTTTCTCACTTCTTCAAGTCCTCACCAGTGCAGTCAACTCTAGTCTTTGGCATATCCATTCCTTCATTATTCTTCTTCATGGTAGCTAGAGGACCATCAATAACAATGTCCCAAAGTTCATAGCACTCTCCAATGATATGATCTCTCATCCTGTTTTTCCATCAGGAGTAGTACTGGCCATTAAAGAGTGGAGGCCTAATAGTGGATTGTCCTTTCCAGTTTTCAGGTGGTGCACTAATCTTGATCTGTCCCTAAGGTATTAATATCTTAAAGGATAACCCGATCTAGTACTAATTGATGTTTTATACTTCAATACCATACAAGCGGGTGGGGGTGATTTATATGGTACACAAATTTTTTTTTTACTTTATTATAGAAGGACATGGTTCTTCTATGTGTTTGAACTACTACTGTTGCAGAATAATAAATACAAAATTTAAAGAACGCAAAGATTTTACGTGAAAAATACCTGGCTCAAAATGTGAAAAAACCACGACCTACCTTCCAGTAGGATTTTTCAAAACACTCCACTAAAATCACTCAGCGAAAAACTGCATTTACAAAAATTCTTTTGTAAACCTAGGATTAACTCTAACCCCATTGTAGCACACAATCTCAACTATCGCGACAACTTTAAGTTAACTTTAACTTGTAAACTCTAAGTACCTAATACAATTGTTTCTAGATAAAACTGAAAGGTACAAACTGAAAACACCTACTTCAATTGAACTAGAATAAAAGATAGACACTTGGAACTGGTTCTTATATCTAGTTCAAGTAGCTTCAGGATTGAACGCTTGAATCACACATAAATTGCTCGCAAAATTGTCTTGCTATTTTTCTCTCAATTCACGTTTAACTTCTACTTATGTGCATTACATGTAAAAGAGAACAACACTGATATTCATAGAGTTAATAAGTAGAGTTTGACTAGAATACACATGCTACTCTTCCTTGGTGGAAGAGTTCTAGTTGGTCTCCTTCTCTAACTCTATCCATCTCTTAAACCGCGTTCTCTTTTTGTTAGAAGTCTTTCTACTTGTCCAATATGCAACCTTTTTGATCAGTATCAGGAGATATCATTTCTAGCAAGTGAGGTTTATCTCCTTCACGTGCAACTCACATGCTTGCGTTGATCATATGTGTGGTTCATTAGGATGGACCTGGTCCATGTCTAAGTTCCTTTGTCAATCTTCAAAACTCTCCTTTACTTAGGCCAATACAAACACATTTGCTGACCCAAAAAAACTATATTCCCATTGCAAATGCTCCTATTAAGTCCTAAAAGGACAAAGTCTATGATACAATGAAAACATATAGACAAATAGGTTTTAATTAAAATTCTTGATAAAGAAGATGAGCAAATGATCAAAATGATCGCAATAAGGAGGCAAGTGATCTAGAATATCACATGTCATAACACTTCATAAAATCTCAAAAGAGGTTCAGATATCTGAAAATATGAATGAATAGATATATATGTCATGTCTTTATGAAAAAATATTGAAACCAATATAAAATATTTGTCGACGAATCTACGATATCACTAAATATATATGAGAGTCTTAAGTTTGTCGAATACGGACACAAAAATATTATCCAAATAGAAGAGACGCAATTTAAATAGAATCGATTCCAAACGAAAGATATGTGATTTTGGACATGCGGTTCAAACACTTGAAAGTATAAAGTCAATGCTGTGTGTAATCACTTTCATGTATCTTATATGTCTTGCATGACATGAAAACTTGATGCAATTCTAAAGTTTATTTATATGACTCATTTGACTATACTTACATGGCAATCCATGAACGATTTAAAATACTGATAACATATGCAATTCTTGGAGAATTTTATGGTCATGAATGACCACATCCTAAGTGCAATTTGTACACAAAGGTATCTTGCTATAACTATAAGCATGATAATAAGAATCTTTACCTCTATGTGAAGATATTGAAATAACGATTCCAACGAGATCATATGAAGACAGTACATCTCTACCAGGAATATTGATTTCAAGGTGAAATAAATTTGTTCATATGGTTGATTTATTCATCATATCTCTACAAACAATCTTTTGGAAATGGTGAACAATATTGGAATGCGAAAGTTCAAGGATGTGAATTGATGCTCTCATCACGGGGAGTTAATACGCATCGTACTCTTTTTCCTTATAAAGTTTTGTCCCATTAGGTTTTTCTTGCAAGGTTTTAACGAAGCAACCACAAAGTGTATTGTTAGATACGTGTACTCTTTTTCCTTTTCTAGACTTTTTTCTACTGGATTTGTTTTTGTTAAGGTTTCAACGAGGCACATTATCTGGTAAATAGACATTCAAGTGAGAGTGTTATAAATAAAATTTTATTATGGTGAATGTCTATATTTTAGAGAGATCTTAGTATTACTTGTGGTTAAGTCACTCTTTCCCTCTAAATAAATGAGTCATATTCCACTGTAATTCATCCCAAAATCAATTAGAATTCTCTCCCTTTTTCTTTGCAATACTCTTCTTTAATTGTTTTATAGCAAATTCGATATTATAACCCATAAAAAGGGAAAATACAAAGAAAAGGTTTCAAAATCATCCATTAGGTCGAATTTTGCTTGGGTCAAAATAGGTAGGGTCTCCACTCCTCTCCTTTCCTATTTTGATTTTGAAAAAAAGAAGTGAAACCTGATGTATTTTAAAATAATTCCTGATGTCCAAATCTTATATTTTATGTTTGGGTTTAAGTTGCATTTTGACGAGCATTTTGAATTAAATTCATCGGGGGGTCAACTTGACAATTAATCATAAACCTAACAGTTTTATATGTAAGCTAGTTGAATAATTATTTAAAATATGTTGATTTTACCACATCTAAAAAGAACTAATTCAAAATAGCTTCTCACTTTTAATGCATATTTTAATACGAAATTTTCTCCTTTACTTGGTTTTAGTTAGTTGTTTCACTTTCCTTCCCCCCCTCCTTTTGTAACTTTTACTCTACATTAGGTGGCTTAAGACACATAACCAAATTTATTTGATAGTAACTCTAAATCCTTTATGAACATACTTAAATTGTCGTAATTTTAAACAAACCTAAAAAGGTTCTTTTTCTGTTTTCAAAAAGTTGAATATTTTTTTAATGGATATAACAATAAAATATTTTGATAAAGAAAACTTATTTAAATGAAAAATTAACTAAAATCAAGTTAATTAATTTAAAATAGCATTGCTTTATGCCAAAAAAAAAAAAACCCCCAAAATTATCGAGTTGTTTCAATAATTCTTAATTGTGCCTTTTCTCTTAAAAGGAAGCATATTTATACCAAACTCTAGTAGTGCTTCTGAATGGATTTTATGATATGATTCCATCCAATGATGAATTAAACCAGGTCGTAAAATAGTTATATAAAGAAAATATCTAGAGAGAAAACTGTAAAAAATTTTATTCTAAAAAACATAGTAATACCAATATACCATTGGGATAAAGGAAGTCTCCTATTTTTTTTTTTTATAGAAGAATAAATCTTGTTCTCAAGAATAATGTTCTAATTTTTAGCAAAAAAAAAATCGAGCTGCCATATAGTAATTACTTTTCTTACAAGAAACTTTCCTTTAATAAACCTAACTATACAAGGAATGTATATCCATAATAAATGTTCATAAAACCATATTTTTCAACATTTTGTTATCAAGTAATAAAAGTAAATATCTTTCAAAAAAAAAAAAAAACCCCTAATCTATTTTTGATCCATTGATAATAAAAGCGATAACAGTTTAATGACATAACATAGAAAACACATGATATTATTATCAATATTCAGTCGCTTATATGTAATTATTTAGTTAATGGATAAAAGATATTCTACATGCTTCAAAAGAAATGCTTAGAATTGGTAAAAAATGTAAATTAGAAAAAATTTAAATTATTGAAGATTATTGGGAACTTTCAACCTATGGATTAGGAGAATAATTTACATAAATTTTGTGTAATAACAAAAATATAAAAAATCATACTTTTTGACTCTCAATAAATATCCTCATTTAAGCAGGCAGGACATGGAGAAATAACCTATTAAGCTCTTATAAATAGATCGAAAATTACTCTGTCTATATATCCTCTTCATTTTGCGAACACTCTCTAGAAACCCAAATCAATTGATCCCAATATTTCCCTCAATTCCGTGTTCTTTTTTCCGGTGAAAGCTTTTCAGGCTCACCGGATAAGTAATATGTGAATTGGGTTTAGATTAATTTTGCCCTAATTTGACATAGATATATATATATATATGCTGTGATCGATTTATTGATTGATGAGGAAGAAGAGAAAAGGATGTGAAATTCTGTGCCCTAATAAACAACAGAGAGAAATATGGGGTTCAACTTCAATCCATGATTCGATGATATCGAATTTCAAAAAAACCCATTTTTCGTTAGAGGAATGTTCTAGAAGGTTGAAAAAGAGGTGTAAGGAAGATGATGCTGTTGGCCTAGGATCTTGTAGTAGAACTAGTATTAGGCTTGCTGCTGCAACTGCTCCGGCCCCAGGTGGCAGTTCGTCGATTAGTTTGTGTACACGAGGTTTGAAAAGAAAAATAGGATGTATAGATGCAGCCACGCAAATGGGTAGGAAGAATAAGATTGAAGATGATTATGTAATGGGGGAAGCATTAGGGAAAGGTAAATTTGGGTCAGTCTTTATGTGTAGGAGTAAGTTAACAGGGGTTGAATTCGCCTGCAAGACGTTGCCCAAAGGCGAAGAGACTGTTCATAGGGAAGTGGAGATAATGCAGCACTTATCGGGACACCCGGGTGTGGTGACATTGCAGTCTGTGTATGAGAATGGGGAAAGTTTTCATTTGGTGATGGAGTTGTGTTCCGGTGGGAGGTTGATAGACAGGATGACGAAGGAGGGTAGGTTTTCGGAGCATAAGGCTGCTAATATATTTAAGGATTTAATGTTGGTGATACAGTATTGTCATGATATGGGAGTGGTACATAGGGATATTAAGCCTGAGAATATCCTTTTAACTGCTTCTGGGAAGATAAAGCTTGCTGATTTCGGCTTGGCTATGAGGATTGCCAATGGTAAAACACTTGCACCGGAACCCGATATATATGTTACTCTTGCTTGTTTGTGTTACTTATTGCACTGTCATGTTTTCGGATGGTTTATTTTTATGGTAAATTTTGCTCATTTTATCTTAGTGGCAATGCCTTTGCCTAGATTCCGTTTCATGTCTTCCAACCTTGATTTGTTTCTAATAGTTTATGTTCTAGTTTTTTTAACTCAAAAATTAAGTGGGTGGTCTGTGTACTTATTTGTGGCTCTAATGCTGAATCTTGGGATATCTGTTTTGATTATTTCTTTCTTCAAAAGATGTGTTCACTATGCTAAACTCTAACCTTAGAAAGTTGTTTTGAGATTGCCTCCCTACATGTGAGCCTTCCCCTAGCTACTCTATTAATTGGTGCAAGTGCTTGAGCCCCAGGCATTGGCCTAGTGGTAATAGTGCTTCGTAGGTTAGTGCACACGTCACGGCAATGTCATGAAGAGCGTTAAGCGAGGAAAAGTGACAACCCCCATTTCGCTTAAAGCGAGAAGCTAGAAGCGAAGCGCTCGTTTTTTTTGAAGTGAAGCGAAATTTAAAAAAAAAAATTTAAAAAAATACTGCATAGTTATGTTAAAAACTGGGCAGCATAAAAACAATGAAAATAATTGGGCAACATTTCAACTAAGAGGAGAAAACTGATAAAGAAGGACCGAAGGAAAAAAAATCGCCAGCATTTTGCTGCTATTTGGACGTTGAAACAGTTAAAGAAAAAAGAAAAAAAAAAAAGAAGAGAGGGAGGGGGAGGGGGAGGGGGAGGGGGAGGGGGGAGGGAGGAGGAGGAGGAGGAGGAGGAGGAGGAGGAGGACTTGAAGTTGAAGAACCCTAGTCACCTCTTTAGTTGAATCTTTGCTGGTCGTGTTTAATAAAAAAACACTGAAACCCTTCTTTTTTAATTAAAAAGCCTGGCAGCTGTCATGTTGAAGAAGAAGCGCTCGCTTGCATCGCTACGATTGGTCGCTTCTCGCTTTTTAGTGGGAAGCGGTCGCTTTTTTCTCCCTGAGTCGCTTCACATGGCAGAAGTGGGTAAAGGGTTGCTTTGCTTCGCTTTAAGCGAGGAAGCAACCTCTTTTTATAACTGTGAGAATGCACGGGAGAAAAATCTATTATTGATGTATTAACAATGATACAATGAGCCCTATATATAATATATATTCTACTCCTACTACGTATCAGACTAGGACATATTATAAACCTACTACATATGGGATTAGGACATATTCTACTCCAACTATATATAGGACTAGGACTATTTACACATAAGTATCTAACACTCCCCCTCACGCCGGTGCATACAAATCATATTCATCGAGCTTGTTACATATGTAACTAATACGAGAATCGGTGAGGGACTTGGTGAAAATATCTATAAGTTGATCATTCGACATTCAAGGCCACTAAGCTCCCCCCGAGCAACAAAACTGAAATTGCAATGTTCACAAACATTTATCAATGAACGCAAATAAATCTTGAGTCATCAACCGGAAAGACGCACGGTGACTGATTTTTCTGTTCATACGTCACTGGAGTTTTCGGGGTTTGGTCGCACTGGTATATGCACAGTACCATTGTAGCAGTGATGAACCCTGGGAACAAGACAAAGTTGCCGGAAAATTGCACGGCGATGAGATCTTTCTTCCCGGATGTCGCTGGAATGACGCACAACGATAATTTTCTCACTGAAGCTCTGATACCATGTGAGAATGCACGGGAGAAAAATCTATTATTGATGTATTAACAATGATACAATGAGCCCTATGTATAATATATATTCTACTCCTACTACATATCAGACTAGGACATATTATAAACCTACTACATATGAGATTAGGACATATTCTACTCCAACTATATATAGGACTAGGACTATTTACACATAAGTATCTAACAATAACACTGCGTCACGGGTTTGCCATGCTGCATACAAAAACCTGTCATTTAAGTGGAGCAGGGTAGAGGGGCAGGCCCAAAATCCACCGAGATTTGAACCGTGCACCACTCGCTCTTGGGAAATTTCTTGGTTATAAAAAAAGGTGCAAGTGCTTGGATGATTTCACCTCCTTCCCCACTATGATGCTCTGCAGTTGCGGATTTTGAAAATTTAGGCATGCTCTCTTGATAGCAGTTTCTAGCCAAAAAGCTTCTCACAGTTCCTCTCTTTTCCCTTTGCATAGTGAACCAACTCAAAGTATATGGACTATAGATTTGGACTAAATTATTAATTTGAAAAATAAAATTGTAGTGCGAATTTATTGAAATCTAACTCCCTAAAGGGTAAAAAGTATTCCCTGATGAAAAAAAAAAAAAGGTTACAGGCAAATACCCATTGGAAAAATGCACACACTTCTCAGGACTTTTGCCTACCCCTTTTGGTAGATGGTGATTTCTTGCACCTCTCTTCAAGGCATACCTCAAGTGAACTTCTATGATCGTGAATATAGTAAATCATCTGAATAGAGTTACCACCCTTTATGCTTGAAGTTTTGAGCAAGTCAAATTTATTTGCATCCTGACTGTTCGAGTGTCGTTGATTCACACAATTTTCTTTTTGGTGTAAACTTGGAAAAAGAAAAAATACAACTGAAGTAATGTCAAAATGTGGTAATATTTTCTTGGGTTAGTCAAATCTATTTGTTGATGGTTCTGATTCTAGAGACGACAGTATGGGACCAGAGACTTCTTCATGAAAAAATTGTTTAGGTTTCTTTTCCTTTTATTTTATTCTTTGTTCTTTTTTCTGAAGAACGTGATTATATCTGTTACTCTGCAATGTATAGGAGGGATATATTCCTCTTAGCTCTGCTTTCCTCCTTTTAATAATGTTGTTTTTATAATGCAGGTCAGAGTTTAAGTGGTTTGGCTGGAAGTCCTGCTTATGTGGCCCCTGAAGTTCTTGTAGGGTATTACGGAAAAAAGTCGGATATTTGGAGTGCTGGTGTTCTTTTACATGCTCTACTTGTTGGTGTTCTTCCGTTTCAAGGGGATTCTTTGGATGCACTTTTTGAGGCAATTAAGAGCATGAAACTTGATTTTCACTCTGAAAAATGGCAATCTGTGTCTAAACCTGCACGAGATCTTCTTGAGCGGATTCTCACAAGGGATGTTGCTGCAAGGATAACTGCAGAAGAAGTATTAAGTAAGCATATTATTCTATTTGTTATTGACTGGTTCCCTTGAATACTGCTTTAATAAGTAGGTAACTGGATTGACAATTCTCAGTTCCTATTTTGTTTTGATCATACAGGAAATTTGCTATGGAGAAGTATCTGATTAATTAAATCTATTGACTTGTTAACAATTTTCTGTTACCTTTGCACTGGTTCACGGGCAGATGAACCACCTTTACTTTTCCTGCATCCTTCGTTTGCTTAGTTAAATTTTATGTTGATCAGCTTTATCAAATACTATATAATGATTGTTTGGCTGCTTTATTTTCCAATTTATGATTAAGATGCATTTCAGGTCATCCGTGGATGCTGTTCTACACAGAGCGAACTTTGAAGACAGTGTCTGTCAGGTTGAAGCCAAAGCATTTCTCAGGTACACCAAGCCAAATACCAACAACTACCTCTAGACTAGAAACAGATGGAATGAAGAGATGCAGTAAATCTAACACTGGGGAAACCGAAGATTTAAGGTGTGTAAGGTTGAATAGAGAATCTGGAGAATCTGAAGAATCCGACGACTCTGGCTTAGTTGATGTGCTTGCAGCAGCGATATTGCATTGCAGGATATCTGAACCAAAAAGGAGCAGATTGTGTGTTACAAGTAGTCCAATAAGGGAACAATGTTCGTCTAACTTAAAATCTAGCCTATGCAAGGCTTTCTGATTCCAACCATAATCCATGTACAGGTTTCTTTACTATAATGCTGATGCGTCATTTTCTTGGAGGAGACTAATTAAGTTACCAGCGAGCAATTTCGACTGTACAAAGAAGCTTGGATGCAGATTAACTTGAATAACACCATCATTATTGGAAATGAGAAGGTCTGTCAAAGATTAAGATGAAAGTTTGAGGCCTTCCTTCACCTGACAGTGGATAACATGTATTGGGGAAAAAACTGATTGCTGTACAGACATGTAAATAGCTGATGGCAGCATAGGGATAATTCTTCTGATTACAGTATAAAATGAGAAACTAACTGGTTTGATATCTCATTATTATTTGTTTTTCTTGAACTTCATGACTTCCTTGTCAGTTTTTGAAATGTTTTAACCTACACATGGAGCATTTTGCTGTGGTTTGCTCATTAACTTTCTTATTGCATTGTATTCTATTGATGATATCAAAGTTATATCTGTTACGAAATGTTATACGTCTATAACTCCTAAAGAAGTTACTTTCACAACACTTTTCTATTAACCTCGCACTACTTCTTACCATTATTGTTTAACTCCCATACCTCCATAACCCTCTCCGTGGTCTTCTCTCATGATCTCAATAGTATTCATGACATTCCTTTGTATTACCTAAATGTCATCCGATTTTGGCATCAAATTGTATACACTTGAATACATGAAAGAAATATGAATCTCTCATCTCTTGTTCTCTACATTCTTGTTTATTTTCTTGTTTTATATTATTACTTTGAGATTAGTTTCTTAATACATTATTTGCACGAATCTCTATCCAATTAAGTTACATACATATACAAAATTGTCTAGTTTTTATCCAATTGAGTTACGTGCATTTACAAAACTGTCTTACATTAGGGAAAGCATATTTCAGTTGTGCCTAATATTACTCTGGAAGAGATGAGTTTTTCTTTTCCATTTAGCAACTTCAAGGAATGGTATGAAATATAATAAAAGGAATAAAAAGGTCTCACGATCCAAAATTCATTAAGGGTTGTGATGGTGCCGGATATTCCTATCAGGCAAAGCCAACACCAAATAACTAGTAATTTCTTATTTTAATATTTTTGAAATCATTTCTTTTAAATATTGAACAATAAATAATTAATTTCACTGATAGATAATGATACCTTTAATAATTTTAATATACCAAATAATCGCATAGACATCCCAGAACCGGATGTCACAAGCGCATGAGCAATTTAGGAAATAATGTAATACAATAATTGTCCGGAAAAAAGTTGGACAATAGAAAGAAAATACAATACAATACTCTGAAGGAGACTCTGCTGGATGCAGATCATCCCGAGAAGTGCAGTTCACCTAAGACTCTGTATTAACCATGTCGTTGCGCCAAACTAGGCCACTAAACCTACATGTGACTGTGCAACAAAAATGCACAACAAGTGTAGCATGAGTATAAAAACAACGTGTACTCAGTAAGTATCCCGTCTAATCTCGAAGAAGTAGAGACAGGAGGTTAACTTCGACACTTACTAGCAGTCCAATAATAATATACCAATAATATAACAAATTGAGAATTTTTATAAAAATAGTTGTAACTCAATAGCATAAAGCAAGTAATCAATTCTTTTATTAATAGGAAAATTCCATAATTTATTTTTCCTCCATCATTTATGCATTTATCTCTAAGACAGGGAGGCAATATCGTCATTTACAATTTGCATGTCAAGCAAATACAAGCATGCGAAAATCATGCCGAGGGTGTACGGCCTAATTCAACAATATTTAAATTGTGCACTGCGAGAGGGTCGAATGACGTGAACCATAGATGCATCTATTCAATCTATTAAGGCGTTCATTCCGTTCCACAATAGATAAACACATTCAAACAGTCAAATGAAGAATTCATCAAGGAGCAATTATTCAGGAAAAGACAAGTTTCTCTTTTAAAAGTCAAGAAATATATCTAGCCTTTTAGAAATTCATTTACACGTTCGATATGGTTCAAGCATTTTTAAAATTTTCAACAAGGTTGAAATATTGCAAGTAAAGCATGCTTTTGGGCCCTAAACTACCTGGACTTACGCATAATAACATCTACGCACAAACTCTCGTCACTTCGTGCGTACGTAGCCCCCACGCATAGAAGCACATATCCAATTAATTTACCTACGGGGACAATTCCCTCTTACAAGGTTAGAAAGGAGATTCACCTCGCTACGAAGTTCCAAAACCGGCTTCCAAGATCTTCTGACGACTCAAATCGATGCGCAATGCTCCAAAACTAGCCAATAAATGAGAAAATCCATAAATATATGCTCTGATACTCCCAAAAATTCAATTTTGATAAATTCCTAACTCCGTTCGAAAAGTTGACAAAATCGGCCTCAGGCACATGTGCTCGAATTCCAAAAAAACTCACAAAATCCGATAACCCATTCCGATACGAGTTCAACCATACCAAGTTTTTACCAAATTCCGATAACAACTTCACCTCCAAATCTTGAATTTTCGTTTTGGAACAAATATCTTTATTTTTTCCATTTAAAATCAAAGTAAATGATGAATATAACCATAAAATCATGAAGTATAATTACTTTCTGATATAGAACACTTACCCCAATTCATATAATGAAATCGCCTTAAAAATCGATTCAATCTATGGCTATCCAAGGGGATGGGCCCGTCTCGTCCCGTCCCGCTTCAAGTTAAATGGGATGTGCCAATGTTAAACGGGACACGGACGGGACAGGACGGCCATTTCGTCCCATTTGTCCCGTCCCTTTTCATCCCGTTTCGTCTCGTCTGTTCCCGAGTCCCGCCAGATTTTTTTTATTTAAAAACTAGCTGTTGGGCAACGACTTAAATGGCAAAATAGCCGTTGGCAGTCCAGACAGCCCCCACACCCCCTATCCCCCCAAACTATTAATATAATCCCTAAGTTTATTAAATTACACTTTGGCTCTATTTTCTACTATAAATACCCTCCATTCTCCTTCATTTTTCCCGCAAAAAATCATTCTTCTGTCTCAAATCTCTTACATTCTAATATCCTATCTATATTCTATATTATTCTCTCAATTTTATTACTATCAAGTATCAAGTGCTATCTTTCAACTTTCAAGTATTTGGGAAATTTTTTTTGAGCAACTTTTAAGCTTCAAATTAATTCGTCAAGTATTTGGAGCAATATTTGGGCAATTTCTTCAAGTTTCAATATTTAGTCACGGTGCACTCGTTCCATCTCCTAATTTTAATATATAATTTTTGCGTATCATTTTAGTGCTTAATTTTTGTGTTTACTTTACGTGCCCAAAGGGTCATCACTTATTTTTTCAGTTATTTTGAGCTTCTGAGGTCTTGAAAACCTCACTTATAGTTACCTCGATTTTCATGCATAGTCTGGGCGAGAAGCCGGAAAATTGTGATGTTGAAATATATGAATTATGTGAAATATTTGAAGAATTTTGATATTTATATTGTTAAAGTTGACTTCCATCAACATTTTTGAAAAACGGACCCGGACCCATGATTTGACGGTCTCGGAAGGTCCGTAGAAAAATATGGGACTTGGGCGTATGCCCGGAATTAAATTCCAATGTTCCAGGCCCGAGAAATGAATTTTTCCGTTAAATTATTTTCTGAAAATGTATAAGGAAAATAAAAATGAAATTTGATAAAAAAGTAATGGTACCGGGCTCGTATTTTTGTTCTGACACCCGGTACATGTCATATATGTTGGTTAAGCGCTTCCTGTAATGTTTGGTTGAAAACGGACGTCGTTTGACGTGTTTCGGCCTTAAATTGGAAAATTTGAAAGTTTATGAAATTTGAAAAATTTCTTGAATTTAAGGCTCAACTTATTGATTTTGATGTTATTTTGGCGATTTGATCGCTCGAGCAAATTCAAATAATATTTTAATATATATTTGTGCTTTTTGTTGAGGTCCCGGGGACCTCGGGGTGATTTCGGATGGCTAACAGGAACTTTTGAAGTTGGAAAATTTCATAATAGACAAAGTTATAAATGAGTGCGCACAAGACCTCACTTTAAAATATCATATCTCCGTTTATATAAAGATTTGAGTGATGAACAACATATCAAATTAAAGATCTCCGAGTCTAGTTTCTAACGCAATAAATCGTTCGTCATTCAGACATTCCTACGCAAAGTTTTAACCAAATTACCAAAGCAGAGCAGAAATTGCACTACCGCGGCACCCCCTGCGGCGCCCGGCACGCCGCACCTGTACAAATACTAGTATGGTCCGAAATTTCACTTCCAGAAACATTTTTCACTGCCAACCCGTACCCCGCGGCGCCCCATGCGGCGCGGTAGTACAAAAATGGGTTTTTAAGAACCGAACCCCATTTCATTTAACTCGTTTGGGGTTTGTTATTTTGGGATTTTCTGGAGCTTTTAGAGAGAGGTGAGAGGAATTTAGAGAGAAAAGGAGGAACCCAACATTTAAATCATCCAAATCTTGCATCAATCTTCAAGAATCAAAGAACCCAATCACAAGTCCTTCATCAAAGAGGTAAGGTTTTGTACCGTATTCTTCAATCTCATTTTTGGGTGATTGTTGAGTAAGAATTCATGTGAAAACTAGAGATATGTCACTTGTGGTCATTGTTAGACAATAATATGGGATTATCATCAAATTCTTAGGCCTAAACATGTGAAAATAGGTAAAAAATTAGAGAATTGGGTAGAGTTAGGATTTTTAAAGAATTTGTGATTTAGACCTCATTTTGGGGTCGAACATAAGAACAAGTTGTATATTCAGACTCGTGAGTAATTGGGTTACCGAAAAATGGTTCGAACCTCGTATTTTGACCACGTGGGACCGAGGTCGATTTTTACTATTTCGGGCAGAATATTATAGAAAATATATTTCGCCATTTGAACTAGTTTGTTAAGTAGTATTGATGATTAATTGTGAATAGATACACTTGAATTGGAGCCAAATTTGAAAGGAAAAGGCATTGCTAAGGAATGAGTTGGCCGTAAACCTTCGAGGTAAGTGTTTGATCTATCCTAGCTTGAGGGAATATGAGTTGAGTATATGTGCTATTTGTTATGTGTAGAGTCTGACGTATATGCATGGTGACGAGTATCTATACGTTGAGGGTCTAGCATGACAGTGAGTCTTAAATTGATAATTCCACATTCTTATTTGATTCTATGAAAGAATTATTTGTTGAGCCTTGGCACCGAGATATTTTTTTCTTGCCAATTTTATATATTGAGAATTATGTTAAAAGTGAAATGGGAGCGGGTGGTACGCCTACCACAAGATATTATTAAAATAAGAGCGGGTGGTACGCCTACCACAAGATATTATTAAAATGGGAGCGAGTCGTACGCCTACCACAACTTATATTGAATATTGTTGTTGCCCATAGTTGCCGGTGACATATTGAGCAATGAGGTTATATTAAAATGGGAACGAGTGGTACGCCTACCACAACTTATATTGATTATTGTTATTGGCCATAGTTGCCGGTGATATATTGAGCAATGAGGTTATATTGAAATGGGACCGAGTAGTATGCCTACCATAACTTATATTGATTATTGTTATTGGCTATAGTTGCCGATGACATATTCTGCCCTAAGATTATATTGAAAGGGGAGCGAGTGGTATGCCTACCACAAATTATATTGAAATGGGAGCAAGTGGTACGCCTACCACAACTTATATTGATTATTGTTATTGGCCATAGTTGCCGATGACATATTGTTTACTATGTTGATAAAGAAATGGGAGCGGATGGTACGCCTACCATGAGGTTTGAAATGAAATGGGATCGGATTGCACGCCTGCAAACAGATGAGTTGAACTTGAAAGTGATTTTTATTACATTTCTCATATTATTTATGATATTATATTTTGTTGTCATCCAGATTATTTTCTTTTCCCTTTCCAATTATTACATGTCATTTCCTGTTGTTTCTTGTTGTGTGTGTGTCTATATATATATATATATATATATATATATATATATATATATATATATATATATATATATATATATATATATATATATATATATTTGAACTGCACAGTTTTGGTTGTCTGGTCCTAGCCTTGTCATTACTTCGCCGGAATAGGCCAGACACTTACCAGCACATGGGGTCGGTTGTATTGATATGACACTCTGTGCTCTTTTTGCGCAGATAAGGGTTTCGGACAACAGCAACAACAATAGTACGAGTGTTAGTATTCCGATCAGCGAGACACCGAGGTAGCCTTGCAGACGTTCGCAGGACCCGTTGTCTCCTCTATCTTTACTTTTCAGTCTGTTATCTCATGTATTCGAGACAACGAATTTTATATTTCTTTTAGAAAGTTATGTGTAGTATTCTTAGCAGTTCGTGAGTATTGTGACACCAGCTCTTGGGTAGTGATTCATGTATGAATTTTCGTATCGCATCTAGTAATATTTACTAAGTCTTCCGCAAAATAAATTTATTGCACTGTAATTATATTATTATTGCTAAATATTTTAAAAATGAGAATTTGTAAGAATGGAAAGATAAGAAAAAGTTGTCTTGCCTAGCTTCCACTAGTAGGCGCCATCACGACTCCCGATGGTGGGAAATCTGGGTCGTGACAAGTTGGTATCAGAGCTCTAGGTTACATAGTTCTCACAACTCACGAACAACCTTAATAGAGTCTGAGGGATCGGTACAAAGACGTCTGTATTTATACTCCAGAGGCTACAAAGTTAGGAAAATATCACCTTCATTCTTTCCTGTCGTGTGAATTTATTCTTCAAATGCTAATTGAATTTCTACTCTATTCTTTCACAGATGGCAAGAACACGCGCTTCCTCAACTATTGATCAACAGCCTGAAGCCTCGGTAGCAGCTCCCGCTAGGGGCGGAAGCCGAGGTCGAGGCCGTCCTAGAGGCCGAGGTAGGAGCAAATCTCAGGCCCAAGCAGCAACACCAGTGGCATAACCCTAGATTCACGTTGAGGAGGAGGTTACAGCCCCAGTAGATCCAATGGGCCCAGCTCAGGTCCCAGAGGGGTTCATTGCTACCCAAGTTCTTCAAGATGCTCTGGTCCGATTGGTAGGCTTTGTGGAAAGTGTCATTCGAGCGGGTTTACTTCCAGGGGTTCAACAAACTGTGGCAGGTCAGCCAGACGCAGTGGCTCAGGCTAGAAGTGAGGCCATGTTTCAAGAGGCGACCAATGTGGGCCGTGGAGTTGATGTGGTTCTACCAAAAGAAGGCGACGAAGGTTGGATAAGAGGCCCCGCCATACATGCAGATTCAGTGGTACCTCGTCTGGAGGTAGAGGTACTTATGATAGGGCCTGGCCCTGTCACTCAAAGCGCTTCAGGTGGTCGTTTAGGTCGACCGGGTCCCCCAGTTTCCTCAGCTAAAATGTTCATGTAGGTGCTATAAGTTTGGATATTTTAGTGACATGAAGAGATATTGCCCGAGATTGAGAGGTGCTCAGTCGCAGTAGCATGGTTTTCGTGCTATGATTCAGGCCCCAGTTGCTCCACAACCTACCCAGCCAGCTAGAGGCGGTGACAAAGGTGTTAGAGGTGGAGGTAGAGGTCTTAGAGGCGGAACTCAGGTCGCCAGAGATAGGCCAGAGGCCGAGTCTTCAGGTGCAGACATTACAGGTACCAATTCTGAATTGTATTAGAGATATTTCAATGCTATTATACCCTAGGTTTGCGTATTCATACACATCGTCCTATTTTGTACCCTACCTAGCTATGCCCCGTGATGCTTGAG
Organism: Nicotiana noctiflora; assembly: GCA_032618575.1. Taxonomy (NCBI): domain Eukaryota; kingdom Viridiplantae; phylum Streptophyta; class Magnoliopsida; order Solanales; family Solanaceae; genus Nicotiana; species Nicotiana noctiflora. The sequence continues at coordinate 52,704 of JASVEL010010698.1, read as the reverse complement.
TATTCTTGTTTATGTACCTATACCGGTGGGTGACTCCACAGTATTCGACCGGGTGCATCGTTCCTGTGTGATTGTGTGAGGGTCTTGAGACCCGTGCTAATTTATTGCTTTTAGATATGGTGGATTTCGATATTATAATAGGAATGAACTGGCTATCTCCATATCATGCTACCTTGGATTACCATGCCAAGACTGTGAACGTAGCTCTGCCGAAATTGCCTCGTATAGAGTGAAAAAGAATTTCTAGTCATACTAGCCACAATGTTATTTCCTATATTAAGGCTCAGCGTATGGTTAAGAAAGGGTGTTTGGCTTATCTATCCTATGTCCGTGATTCCAGTTCTGAGATTCCCTCTATTGATTCTGTGCCCGTACAAGAAAATGTGAACTTGAAGTTCAAGTGATAGTTCATTTGCAAAATATCGGCACACGACTTGCTGACCCAAAGCTAAATGTCATATTTCACCTGTTAATATTTCAAATAGGACAAAATTCGACGATGGAGTCTATGGCACACATGATGTATAATAGATTAATCGGTTCCTAAAATAAAACTCCTTGAAAAGGAGAGGAGCAAATGATCAAGAAGGCCATAATAAAGATGCAAGTGCTCACTATGACATAACACTTTATAAGACCTTATGGGAGATGCTTAGGTACATGAAATTAATAAGATTTTGATAAGTTATGTCTGCATTAAATAATGATGAAACCGATATAAAATGATCGTCGACGATATTATTGATATAATGTGGCGCTCAATATTATTAATATAGATAAGGATCTTGAGATAATCTGTCATATAATTTGGACAGATCATGTTCTGAAAGTAGCAAGTTTAAGCCAACATCAACTCCTAACATGTACGAGCCGAGATGGAAAAATGTTCAAAGTTGGTGATCTTATTCCAAATTACTTTGCAACTTCTCAAGAATGAAAACTTCCATATTTCTGTCAGGTCAGGTATTTTAGCTCTTTGAAAAAAGCTGCAACAAAAAGATGGGAAAAACAAATATACTTCCCTACTGTTACATCATCAACTTAAATAAACAAAGGAAACAACTTCATATCTACTTTACACTGTATAACAATCTAATACCCGATAACATAGTCGTACACTATGACTATAACAATTATGCCAATCAATCTTTGGTAGCTATAGCATTATGGAGGACCTTATACTATTTCCTCTATGCTCGTCAAATGTAGCACTTGCAAAATTCAGCTTGAGCTCTAAAGTTGTACCTATTGATTTTATTTAATACCAGCAATTTAATCTATGATTTCATTGTTCTATTCTCAGTTTGAGATTTATGATAGCATACATGTATTGATATATCAGATTTCTTGTTATAACACAGCAAATTCAATTTCAAGTATCGACTCTCTTAGATTTTTTATCTTGAAATTTTGATATAGTACCTATTAGTTTCTTCAACCAGCGGTCGCTCCCGTGAGCAATAAGTTATTGACATATAAGAGGATCACAAGTTCACAACCATATTATGGCCATGCCTAGTAAACAAAAAGCAATATAAGAATAATCTCTCAAAAAATACAAAAGTGGCATTAGTACATTATTTTCATAACTTAGATGACCATTTAATTAATCAATTCAAAGAGCATAACTTTATTTTTTCAATAACAAAGAATTAATTAAACTTTGGCATATTAAAATCGAGCAAAGAAAAAAATTTCATTTGAAATTCACATCATTAAACAGTACAATGAAAAGTGCCAATTACTGTTTACAAAAATAATGAAAGTTATGTCATCACAGAATAACAATAGCCAAGGAACCATGAAATAGAAAATTGTTAAAAGCTCTCAAATAATTAAAAGAGAGAGAGAGAAGACAGAGAAAGAGAGAAGACAATTTGAACAAAAACTGAGAAAGAATCGCCAACCAAAATACCTTTTTATTTTTTTGCCAATAATAGAATCGCCCCCAATTATGCAACTACCATATCCTCCTCCCAATAAATTAACTCCACAGATTATGCTCCATATCGATCCTCATTACCAAATATATAACTCTATCTCAATCCCAACAATTATTATTGTATTATATAACTCATCTATATCTTTTCCGTTGTAATCGAACCAAAATTGCGCCTCAATCCAATATAATTCCGTTGATTATATAAATCAAAAGAATTTGGAAGAAATTTTGGAAGAAATTTTGGAAGAAAATGGATATACTGGAAAAGAGAAGTAGATGAAGAGGGAGAGAGATTGTTAGAAGGGGTGAGGGTGGTGGAGAAAAAAATCTACCTGAAGTTGTATTCTTCAAATGCTGAAGAGAAAAAGAACTCAAAAGGTAGTCTAAGTTGATGGTATAGAGGAGAGAGGTTTCTAGACCCCCGTTTGTGTCGAAATAGGGAGCACAGTTAAAATGGCAAAATAAAATATCAGTTTTGCCCTTGGTCAACCAACTTCTCTTTTCTATATAATAGAAATTTTGCAAATAGTTGCATTATATTTTTTTTCGCTATGCTAATTATTATACTTTGTCCATCACATTCATATCTTACGTTCTATTATATATAGAGTTGATATTCTATACTAATTTGTTGCATAGCTGGAACTTACCTTCTTTGTTGTTTGGTTATCTTTGACATGATATTTATGTGTTCATATGACATGCAGAAATGGGACAATATGATCACCATTAATATGTTCAAGTAATGAAGATGTAAAGAGCAGATAGTTCTTTGCAAAGTAGTATTTCCATTATATGTCTACTTGAAAGTAAATTTAAATAGGCAAGCTTATGCGAAACAGAAACTTAAATCTCTTCTGCAGCTCTTCAAAGACGATTTTCTTCTTTCAAGATACTAAAACACTTCCCCCTTTTATTTAGTTTCTTCTTAAAAATTCTTATTGGTTTTAGCATGGTAGCAACAAGAGTGAAACGGAAAGGTTAACTTCATCTTCAAAGCAAGATTCACCAAACATTACAAAAAGTTTGGTTTTGTTAATTGAGAAAATTTATCTATTTATCTTTCTGTTACTTATTATGTTATTGAGTCCTTCAATTATTATTACTTGACAAAGATTTTTCTAGATGATTGCATTCATTGCGTCATTTTGATCTTCACATTTAATTTGTCCATTATTTTGAGATCAACTAGGATATGTATACTTTCTGTGACGACCCGGCCCGTCGTCACGGGAATTACCACCCCGTTATGTTGTAATTACATAATTCATGCTTTTATATCAGTGTTAGAGTCTATCGGGGGAGTTAGGAGTGAATTGGATTGAAAATGAGGCATATAGCCTTTTTGGAGGAAACTTGAATAAGAAAAGTCAACCCGGAGTTGACTATTTTGTTAGAGATCTCGGAATCAAATTCTGATGATTCGGTCAGCTCCGGGAGATCATTTGTGAGCTAGGAGAGCGATCGAAATTGAATTTGGAGATCCGGTGTAGAAATAGGCTTGAATTGGCTAAGGTTGAATTTTGGCGAAATCCGATCGATAGGTGAGATTTTGATCCGGGAGTCGGAATGGAATTCCGACAGTTGCAGTAGCTCCGTTAGGTGATTTTGGATGTGCCTGCAAAATTTCAGGTCATTCGGAGGTCGTTTGGTCGGGTTTTTGATCTAATGCCGATTTCGGAAGTTTTGAAGAAACTTAGGCTTGAATCCGTGCGTAATTGGTGATTTTGATGTTTAGGATGGTGTTTTTATGATTGGAACAAGTTTGAATTGTGTTATGGAGTATGTTAGTGGTTTTCGTTGGGGTCCCGGGGGCCTCGGGATGAATTCGGGGGTCCAAACGGACCATTTTTGGCCTTAGACAGTAGCTGAATTGCTGCTGTGTCTGCAGAAGGAAATCCTTCATCGCGTTCGCGATGAAGGGCACGCGTCCGCGAAGGTCATCAAGGGTATGCATCGCGTTCGCGATGGACTGGACGCGTAGGGTCAGGATCGGAGGCTTCGCATTCGCGTGGAGTTGGAACGCGTTCGCGTAGGTGAGAAGGGTTGGTCATCGCGTTCGCGTGAGTGGAGACGCGGACGCGTAGAAGAAAATCCGGGCGGTTGGAAATCTGTGCTTCGCGAACGCGTGACTGGGTGTCGCGTTCGCGATGGGAGGGCGGAGTAGAGCATCGCGTTTGCGTGAGGCGTGTCGCGAACGCGTAGAGCAATCGACCCAGGCAGTGAATTAAAAGCCAGAATCATTTAACATACGGGTTCATTTGCAAAACCCTCCATTGTTGAGCTCTAGAGTGAGAAAGTGACGGGAAATAGCCGGGAGATCATCGGGATATTGTCGGAGGTAAGTTTTGTGGTTTAATTACACACTTTTATCATGGAATCATGAATTATTTCTATGGAAATAGAGGATTTAATGTGGGTTTAAGCCCTAGGCCTAAAATTTTAGAAAAATATCGATTTCAGTGGGCAAATGGAGTCCGAATTTGGTAAATTTGATATGCCTAGACTCGTATTGAGACGAGGGTTCCGAATATATAACTTTTATAATTTTTCGAGAAGTGCACCAAAAGTCGAGTTTTGACAACTTGTGGGTTTTGATATAATTTGGGTTATTTCGAATGAATTACGTGAAATTAGCATATATTGATGCATTCTCTATGATTTTGAGCAGATTTGGCACCCGAGGAGATTGATTTGCGAGGCAAGCACAAGGCGGATTGAAGCTTCTACCGGTTCGAGGTGAGTGGTGGTAGTAAACAATGTACTGAGGGTTTGAAACCCCGTACTAGCACTTCACAGTGCTATGTTGAGATGAGACACACGTCTCGAGACGAGTGTGGTGACATTGTGATTGGGGACTTGGACTTGGTCCTTCCCGGCTAATAGAATACTGTGTTGTATGACTGCTAATGAGATTATAACTGTACAATTGGGCTAATAGCCTTGTTTGGGGCCTTGTGCCGACCTGTAGAGCATTAGGGAACATATAGAGCTAGGTGACCCGTATATCGTGTTGGAAACATTCACTCAGCCGTAGCTCTAGTTGTATAGCATAATATGAGCCAGTACTAGATGCGTACATTGAGAGAGATTATCTAAGGTGGAATTCCCTGTTCTAGCTGAGTGGGCCTGAAAGGCCAAGTCTATATTGACTGAGACAGGGTCAAGGACCCACTGTGATATATTATATTGGGCCTGAGAGGCCAAGTACATACTGACTAGGATAGGGTCGAGGACCCATTATGGGGTATTATATATATATACCTATATCGGATCAGGCTGCACGCCGCAGTAGTATATAGATCGGACTGCACGCCGCAGTAATATACATGTAATATACATGTAATATACATGTGGGACGGACTACACGCCGCAGTATTATTGCGCTTGGGCTGTAGGAGCCCCTTCGGAGTCTGAGTCTGCACACATTCTCAGTGAGCACTGGTGTATATTATGGGATCGGGCTGCACGCCGCAGCAGTATAAATATATATACATATATATTGGATCGAACTGCATGCCGCAGTAATACATGTGTGGATCGGGCTGCACGCCGTAGCATAATAGTGCTCGGTCCTAGGGAGCCCCTCCGAAGTCTGTATACACCCCCAGTGAGCGCCGTCGACGTTAAATGGAGCGGGCTGCGCGCCGCAGCGATATATGTATTGGAGCGGGCTGCACGCCGCAGCATTATACTTAATCATATCCTACTATCTACTTAAATACTTATACATTATAGACATAGGTATGTGTCTTTATATGTTGAGATGGCCGTACACCGTAGGGATACGAGTGAGGGTTGGATCAGTGTAGAATCTTGTAGAGATAAACGTGGATTGGAGATTAGAGTACTACCATAGTGATGACGTACTTGTGAGGATTGCCTTAGAACTGCTAAGTGATAGCACAGGAGTTCTTACCTTCAGGTTATTATTTATTATTGTTACTCACTGAGTTGAAATATACTCACCCCACTCCCCTGCACTTTCTGTGCAGATACACAGGTGCCCGAGAGCAGTTGAGACATTGTAGCTGTTGATCCTTGTCTACTTTTGCGGAGATTACGAGGTAGCTGCCAGCGTCCGCAGAGCTTGTTTTCTCCTTCTTTATCATCTTGTTAATTTCCTATTTGCCTAGACTTGGTTGTATTAGGATGTTATTCTATAGAGGCTCGGTCTCGTGACACCACGACATGGTTGGGACCGTATTTTGTATGTTTTACATTTCGCTTATAACCTGATGTGATCATTTACTGTTTAAGTTTAATTTGATTAATAACTGGCTGGTTTAAGGGATAATATGGTCGAGCATGCCTAGCATTGTGTTGGGCGCCATCACGACCAGGGTTTGGGTCGTGACAAGTTGGTATCAGAGCCTAGGTTAACAGGTCTTGCGAGTCATGAGCCGGTTGGTAGAGTCTCGTGGATCGGTGCGGGGACGCCTGTACTTATCCTCGGGAGGCTGCAAACCTTTTTAGGAAAAGTTTCAATTCTTGGAATTCTTGTCGTGCGATTAAATTTGAACTTTGGCATTCTATTCTCTCGCAGATGGCGAGAACTCGATCATCCGGACGTGGAGGACGACCACCACTACCACCTGCTAGAGGTCGTGGAGGCGGCCGTGGTTGTGGCGGAGTTAGGGCAGCAGAGGCAGTGCCAGCTGACCCACAGCCCCCAGTTGCAGAGGTGCCAGCAGCACCAGATCAGGCACCAGCTGTGCCCATTGTCATTCCGGGTCTACAGGAGACCTTGGCTCAGATACTAGCAGTCTGCACTGGCCTAGCACAGGCGGTTTCAGTTACTACTGCAGCAGCTACATTGGGGATCGGGGGTGGTCATCAAACCCCCGTAGTACGCACTCCAGAGCCAGGGGTGCATGGCTTACAGACACCAGAGGCTCCTCCAGTTTAGCCTGTGGTACCGGTTCAGCCAGCATATCAGATTCAGGGGGACAGGGTCTTAGCTATGACAGACGATGAGCGGCGTCATCTCGAGAGGTTCACCGAGGTTATCTCCTCCGGTGTTCACCGGTGCTCCGAGCGAGGACGCCCGAGGTTTTCCGGATAAGTGCCGTTGGATGCTTCGTACGGCGGGGATCTTGGAGTCCGGTGGGGTATCATTCACTACCTTTCAGTTTTAGGGGCCAGCCTTCGCTTGGTGGGAGGCTTATGAGCGCCGCAGGCCGGCAGGGGCAGCACCACTATCATGGCCGGAGTTCTCCACTATGTTCTTGGAGAAATGGGTGCCTCGATCTCAGAGAGAGGAGATGCGTAGGCAGTTTGAGGGTCTCCGTCAGGGGGACATGTCAGTGTCAGAGTATGAGATCAGGTTTACAGAGTTGTCCAGATATGCACCGTGGTTGGTTCATTCCGACAGAGAGAGGATTGGGCGCTTTGTGGACGGCCTCATTTATCCCATTCGTATTCTGATGACTAGGGAGAGGGTTTTGAGTCGTACATTTGAGGATGCTGTGGATATTGCTCGCGACATAGAGACAGATCTTTGCAGGGAGCGGGATGAGAGGGAGGCCAAGAGGCCTCGAGGAGCAGCTAGTCCCAGTGGCACTTAGACCAGAGGCCAGAGTCAGCAGAGCCGAGGTCGCTCTTTTAGATCTTCGCAGTCGGGTCGCTCCGATCGTCACGGATGGTCTTCTAGACAGGGTTATCAGGGTTCGCACCAGAGCCAGCCATCTCTCAGTGCCATGCCAGCTTAGAGTTCTTCACAGGCCCCATCTGCTCAGGGTTCATCTCGGCCTAGTTCATCAGCTGGCCACTCCAGCGCCAGAGGTCCTTATCAGACTCAGTCCCCAGCACCGGGGAGTTGCTATGAGTGCGGAGAGTTTGGGCACCACCGTAGGGAGTGTCCCCGTCTTGTTTCCAGATCTTATCAGCAGAGGGGGCAGCCCTCGTCATCTAGTCCTTCTACTTCAGCACCCGCCCCGCCACCTAGGGGTGAGGGTCAGACAGCTAGTGGTCGCTCTCGAGGGGGAGGCCGATTAGTCGGACAGGCTAGATGCTATGCTTTTCAGAGGGCCGATCTGAGGCTGTTACTTCTGATGCTGTCATTACAGGTATTATTTCAATCTGCCACGGAGATGCCTCGGTATTGTTTGATCCCGGTTCTACTTATTCTTATGTGTCTACATATTTTGCTCCTCATTTGGGCACGACCCGAGGGAGTCTTGAGCTGCCAGTGCATGTATCTACCCCGGTAGGGGATACTATTGTTGTGGACCACGTATACCGGTCTTGTTTGGTCACTATTGGAGGTCTGGAGACCCGAGTAGACCTATTGCTTCTCAGCATGATTGATTTTGATGTTATATTGGGCATGGATTGGTTATCCCCATGTCATGCTATTCTGGACTATCATGCCAAGAGAGTCACTTTGGCTATGCCGGGCATTCAGAGGATCGAGTGGCGAGGCACGACTGATTATGTACCCAGCAGGGTAATATCTTTCCTTGAGGCCCAACGAATGGTTGGGAAGGGATGTCTCTCTTATTTAGCATTTGTGCGGGAGGTCGAGGCCCAGACTCCCAGTATTGATTCTGTTCCCATTGTGCGAGACTTTCCTGATGTGTTTCCCTCAGACCTGCCGGGCATGCCGCCGGACAAGGATATTGATTTTGGTATCGATTTGGTGCCGGGCACTCAGCCTATTTCTATTCCTCCGTATCGGATAGCACCAGCTGATTTGAAAGAATTGAAGGAGCAGCTCCAGGAACTCCTAGATAAATGGTTCATTCAGCCGAGTGTGTCGCCGTGGGGTGCACCGGTCCTGTTTGTTAAGAAGAAGGATGGATCCATGAGGATGTGTATTGACTACAGGCAGCTAAACAAAGTAACAGTGAAGAATAAGTATCCTCTGCCTCGTATTGATGATTTATTTGATCAGCTCCAGGGAGCTAGTGTGTTCTCGAAGATTGATCTTCGTTCAGGCTACCATCAGCTGAAGATTAGAGAGTCCGACATTATGAAGACCGCATTCAGGACCAGATATGGTCACTATGAGTTCCTTGTGATGTCTTTTGGGCTGACCAACGCCCCAGCAACATTTATGCATCTGATGAAGAGTGTATTGAGGCCGTATCTTGATTCATTTGTGATTGTGTTCATTGACGACATTCTAGTCTACTCTCGTAGCCAGGGAGGAGCATGCTCGGCACTTGAGTATTGTGTTGCAGAGGTTGAGAGAGGAGAAGCTGTATGCCAAGTTCTCCAAATGTGAGTTATGGCTTGAGTCCGTGGCATTCTTAGGGCACGTGGTGTCCTGTGATGGTATTCAGGGTAGATCCGAGGAAGGTCGAGGCAGTGCAGAGTTGGCCCAGACCGACCTCAGTTACTGAGATCCATAGCTTTCTGGGATTGGCAGGGTATTATCGCCGATTCGTTCAGGGATTCTCTTATATTGCTTCACCCTTGACTAGATTGACTTAGAAGGGTGTTCCTTTCTTATGGTCCGAGGAGTGCGAGGAGAGCTTTCAGAAGCTCAAGACAGCACTGACCACAGCACCAGTCTTGATTCTGCCGACAGCTTCAGATTCTTATACTGTATATTGTGATGCCTCAGGAGTTGGCATTGGTTGTGTGTTGATGTAGGAGGGTAGGGTCATTGCTTATGCTTCTCGTCAGTTGAAGCCCCACGAGAAGAACTACCCTGTTCATGATTTGGAGCTAGCGGCCATAGTTCATGCTTTGAAGATTTGGAGGCATTACCTGTATGGTGTCTCCTGTGAGGTGTTCACGGATCATCGCAGCCTTCAGCACTTATTCAGACAGAAGGACCTTAATTTGAGACAGCGGAGGTGGTTGGAGTTGCTTAAGGATTATGACATCACTATTTTGTATCATCCGGGGATGGCCAATGTGGTGGCCGATGCCTTGTGTCGGAAGGCGGTTAGCATGGGCAGCCTAGCTTTCATCCCAGTTGGGGAGAGGCCATTTGCTTATGATGTTCAGGCCCTAGCCAATCGGCTAGTGAGATTAGATATTTCGGAGCCGAGTCTGGTGTTGGCTTGTGTTGTTTCTCGATCTTCCTTATATGATCGCATCAGGGAGCGACAGTATGATGACCCACATTTGCTTGTCCTTAAGGACAGAGTGCAGCATAATGATGCTAGAGATGTGACTATCGACAGTGATGATGTTCTGAGGATGCAGGGCCGTATATGCGTGCTCAATGTTGATAGTTTGCGGGAGTTGATACTTGAGGAGGCACACAGTTCGCGGTACTCTATTCACCAGGTGCCGCAAAGATGTACCAAGACTTGAGACAGTACTACCGGTGGAGGAGAATGAAGATGGATATTGTTAGGCATGTAGCTAAGTGCCTCAATTGCCAGCAGGTCAAGTATGAGCATCAGAGACCGGGCGGTGTTCTTCGGCGTATGGTTATTCCCGAGTGGAAATGGGAGAGGATCACCATGGATTTTGTTACTGGACTCCCTCGGACAGCGAGGAAGTTTGATTCTGTATGGGTGATTGTTGATCGGCTGACTAAGTCCGCACATTTCATCCCAGTTAGTACTACTTACTCATCGGAGCGGTTGGCAGCGATCTTTATTCGGGAGATTGTCAGGTTGCATGGGGTCCTAGTGTCTATTATATCTGATAGAGGCACTCAGTTCACTTCTCAGTTTTGGAGAGCATTTCAACGAGAGATGGGTACGCGGGTTGAGTTGAGCACCACATTTCACCCTAGACAGACGGACAGTCTGAGCGCACTATTCAGATCCTGGAGGATATGTTGCGGGCATGTGTGATTGACTTTGGTGGTTCATGGGATGAGTTTTTGCCACTTGCCGAGTTTGCCTACAACAACAGCTACCAGTCGAGTATTCAGATGGCCCCGTATGAGGCATTGTATGGCAGACGGTGTAGATCTCCCGTCGGATGGTTTGAGCCTGGTGAGGATAGATTGATAGGGACTGAGTTAGTTCAGGATGCTCTGGATAGAGCAAAGTTGATCCAGGAGAGGCTTCGCACAGCACAGTCTCGCCAGAAGAGTTATGCGGACCGTAGAGTTCGAGAGTTGTCTTTCATGGTTGGTGATAGGGTGTTGCTGAAGGTTTCACCCATGAAGGGTGTCATGAGGTTTGGAAAGAAAGGGAAGTTGAGTCCCAGGTATATTGGTCCTTTTGAGAGACTCAGGAGAGTTGAAGAGGTGGCATATGAGTTAGCCTTGCCACCCAGCTTATCCAGCGTTCATCCAGTATTCCATGTGTCTATGCTCCGGAAGTACATCGGGGATCCGTCTCATGTATTAGACTTCAGTACCATTCAGCTTGATGGTGATCTATCATATGATGTGGAGCCTATTGCTATTTTGGGTCGCCAAGTAAGAAAATTGAGGTCGAAGGAGATTGCATCAGTTAAGGTTCAATGGAGAGGTCGGGCCGTGGAGGAGGCTACTTGGGAGGTCGAGCAGGAGATGCGGAGCAGATACCCTCAGCTATTTGAGTCTTCAGGTATGTTTCTTGACCCGCTCGAGGACGAGCATTTGCTTAAGAGGGGGAGAATGTGACGACCCGGCCCGTCGTCATGGGAATTATCACCCCGTTATGTTGTAATTACATAATTCATGCTTTTATATCAGTGATAGAGTCTATCGGGGGAGTTAGGAGTGAATTGGATTGAAAATGAGGCATATAGCCTTTTTGGAGGAAACCTGAATAAGGAAAGTCAACCCGGAGTTGACTATTTAGTTAGAGAGCTCGGAATCGAATTCTGATGATTCGGTCAGCTCCGGGAGATAATTTGTGAGCTAGGAGAGCGATCGGAATTGAATTTGGAGATCCGGTGTAGAAATAGGCTTGAATTGGCTAAGGTTGAATTTTGGCGAAATCCGATCGATAGGTGAGATTTTGATCCGAGAGTCAGAATGGAATTCCGACAGTTGCAGTAGCTCCGTTAGGTGATTTTGGATGTGCCTGCAAAATTTCAGGTCATTCGGAGGTCGTTTGGTTGGGTTTTTGATCGAATGTCGATTTCGGAAGTTTTGAAGAAACTTAGGCTTGAATCCGTGCGTAATTGGTGATTTTGATGTTTAGGATGGTGTTTTTATGATTGGAACAAGTTTGAATTTGTGTTATGGAGTATGTTAGTGGTTTTCGTTGGGGTCCCGGGGGCCTCGGGATGAATTCGGGGGTCCAAACGGACCATTTTTGGCCTTAGACAGCAGCTGAATTGCTGCTGTATCTGCAGAAGGAAATCCTTCATCGCGTTCGCGATGAAGGGCACGCGTCTGCGAAGGTCAGCAAGGGTATGCATCGCGTTTGCGATGGACTGGACGTGAACGCGTAGGGTCAGGATCGGAGGCTTCGCGTTTGCGTGGAGTTGGAACGCGTTCGCGTAGGTGAGAAGGGTTGGTCATCGCGTTCGCGTGAGTGGAGATGCGGACGCGTAGAAGAAAATCCGGGCGGTTGGAAATCTGTGCTTCGCGAACGCGTGACTGGGTGTCGCGTTCGCGATGGGAGGGCAGAGCAGAGCATTGCGTTCGCGTGAGGCGTGTCGCGAACGCGTAGAGCAATCGACCCAGGCAATGAATTAAAACCAGAAACATTTCACATACGGGTTCATTTGCAAAACCCTCCATTGTTGAGCTATAGAGTGAGAAAGTGACGGAAAATAGCTGGGAGATCATCGGGATATTGTCGGAGGTAAGTTTTGTGGTTTAATTACACACTTTTATCACGGAATCATGAATTATTTCTATGGAAATGGAGAATTTAATGTGGGTTTACGTCCTAGGCCTAAAATTTTAGAAAAATATCGATTTGAGTGGGCAAATGAAGTCCGAATTTGGAAAATTTGATATGCCTAGACTCGTGTTGAGACGAGGGTTCCGAATATATAACTTTTATAATTTTTTGAGAAGCGCACCAAAAGTCGGGTTTTGACAACTTGTGGGTTTTGATATAATTTGGGTTATTTCGAATGAATTACGTGAAATTAGCATATATTGATGCATTCTCTATGATTTTGAGCAGATTTGGCACCCGAGGAGATTGATTTGCGAGGCAAGCGCAAAGCGGATTGAAGCTTCTACCGGTTCGAGGTGAGTGGTGGTAGTAAACAATGTACTTAGGGTTTGAAACCCCGTACTAGCACTTCACGGTGCTATGTTGAGATGAGACACACGTCTTGAGACGAGTGTGGTGACATTGTGATTGGGGACTTGGACTTGGTCCTTCCCGCTAATAGAATACTGTGTTGTATGACTGCTAATGAGATTATAACTGTACAATTGGGCTAATAGCCATATTTGGGGCCTTGTGCCGATCTGTAGAGCATTAGGGAACCTATAGAGCTAGGTGACCCGTATATCGTGTTGGAAACATTCACTCAAACGTAGCTCTATCTGTATAGCATAATATGAGCCAGTACTAGATGCGTACATTGAGAGAGATTATCTAAGGTGGAATTCCCTATTCTAGATGAGTGGGCCTGAAAGGCCAAGTATATATTGACTGAGACAGGGTCAAGGACCCACTGTGATATATTATATTGGGCCTGAGAGGCCAAGTACATACTGTAAGCACGTAATTTTTGCCCTATAAGAATTACTCCCAAAAAATTCAAAATAAAATATTTTTTTTAGTTTGTTTGCAATTGTTGTGAATTTAGTGTCATTTTTTAAAATAATGACAATATATATATATATATATATATATATATATATATATATATATATATATATATATATATCGCATTTGCATTTAGGATTTAATTCTACAATTAGGAGTAATTAATTTTATCTTACAAAAATGAAAATCACAAAAATAGGCATCTTTTGCATTTTAGCCTTTAATGTCCAAATTGTGTGATTGTATTTTAATTACCATTTAAAATTAGATAGGTGACAATTATTATTATGAGATTAGTATTTCAAGATAATTTTAGTTTTTATAAATTAATCTTAGTATTTTGGACTTTATTAATTAGGAAGTTGAATAATGGAGAAGAACAAAATGGAAAAAATTTGGATTGGGCCATCTTGCAAATTAAGTTACAAGCCCAATCCTAAGAACCCTTACCCAACCCAAAACCCCTTGGCCCAAGAAGAAAATTTCAATTTTTTTTAGCAAAAAATAATCATAATTACATGACATAAAGTAGTGGGGGCAAGGAAGTCAAGGAAGAAAACAAGGAGAGGAAAACATGGATTAGTGGGTTTTCTTTAAATTAAAAAAATATTTTCTTTTTAATAAAAAATCTAAAAATTTTCGAAATTCTTGCCTATAAATAGAAGAGAAGATTTATGAAAAAAGGGGGGGTGGAAAAAAAGAGAGGAAAAATAGGAAGAGAAGAAAAAATAAAAAATTCCCTGATGTAGTATACACTCGATATACACTCTAGATACAGAAGTATACATGGCGAAAAATTCAAATTTTGAGAGTTTCTTTTGAGAATTGAAAAGAGTTCAAAGCTAGAAAGACAAAACAAAGAGAAAATCTGGAATATATTTTTCTTTTCTATTTTTTACTGGTTTTTGTTTTTCTCCGTATTGTTGGGATTTTCGGGATTGAGGTGTTGAAGCTACTGCTGGTTGTTACTATTGTTGTTGTTGTACTTTCACCGGCATGTTGATTTTCCATCTTCCCCTTCTTTTCAATACCAGGTACACCACCCTTTTCATTAAAGCTGTAATGCCGAGTTGCTGAAATAAAGCTCCAGATTTGACTATGTGTTGCTGAGTAGTTATAGTTTGATTTTGTTTTCAATTTGTGACTTATCCATTGTAGTATATATATAACTGAAAAACAGAAACAGAAAGATATTGTAATAGCTAGTAGTATAGTAGCAATGGTGCATCACCTAGCTTAATTAGGTAATAGATCTTAAAACATGGGTTAGTTAATAATAATTTCAAAAATCGGTTGGTCACTCACGCACAACAGATTCATAAGTCTTAATCACGTATCATATGTCATTCACACATAGATAAGCTTAAAAATAGGAAATGTTAGATTAGATAGTGCTTTAATCATGTTTTAGGTTAGTAATCCGGTAATAAAACAAGTCACATTGAAATCAGTAACATAATCATAAATAGGTCTCTGAGTTATTCATTTACGGGTATTGAAACAATTTAACTAGAACCACATATTTGTAATGCAAAAAAAAAATGCTTAGTATATAATGAAACTGGTAATGTGATTATACGTGAATAGTTAATCAGTTAATTCAGATCCATAGTTAATTAGTTTAATGATTCTTTATGTTCATTATGTAATTACGTCGCCTTCTCATATTAGGTATTAACTTCAAAACGCAAGTGTAAGAAGAAGAAGTAGTCTGTTAGTTCTGATTTATGGTAATAAATAATTAGTTTATAGTTGATGTATGATATTGATTTCCTTTACTGAATAAATAAAAGTGCCTTCTATTTCAAATGTGTATCTTTGTTCTTTTGCCTCAATTGTTTCCAATTTTATTTAGTTTCGGCCCAATACGTGTTATGGGCCTGAATCTCTATATAATGCCAAAGGGGCCTGCGAGCAGAAATCCAACAGCAGCCTGGGTCTCGAAGACCAGGGCAGTTCAAGCATATGTTTAGTGAAAAGAGTCTAGGCCCAATAAACAACAAAAATTACGGGCCCGGAATGTTTAATATTAGAAATACGATTAAGGAAAAAACAAATATAGAAAACATAGCCAAATACTAGATTTGAATCCTTTAATGAAAATTGGGACGAGCCTCGCCCGAATAACGAATGCCGGGGCCCCCATTTAGTAATAAGATAACATAGTAGATCCGGAGAGGCTAATAGCAAATTCCATAGCCTCTCCCAAAAGTTAAAATCCGATAGACATCATTTAGGGCACGATTTTAATATACCTTCCATTGAACGAGTGTGCACTTGGTGCGACTCAAATCCAAATCTCGGCAAAGCTGAAATACACCGAAAGTCATAGGCGTACTGGTTGCGGTATGACTCGAGGCGTGTTTTCGCGATGCCGCAAATTCTCTAAAAATAATACTTAATGTAAAAAGCACTATATGTTGTTAAAATCTGTGATTAAGTCAAACAAAAGTCGAGAACGACAATTGAGCGACCGTGCTAAAACCACGGATCCCGGGAATGCCTAACACCTTCTCCCGGGTTAACAGAGTTTCTTATCCGGATCTTTGCTTCGCAGACATTTTTTAAGAGTCAAATTTCTCGGATTCGGGATTAACCGGTGACTTGGGACACCATTATCATTCCCAAGTGGCGACTCTGATTAAATCTCAATAAAATCCCGAACCGATTGTCCTTTAATTGGAAAAACTCCTTCCCTTACGTTATTTTATCCATTTCGGATATTTGAGCGTCGGGGTATACCCTACAAGCGTATTTTTATGCTTAAGTGGGGTAGTAAAAAGGGAGGTGTGACAGCTCTGGCGACTCTGCTGGGGAATAACGAACCCCGAACCTCGGTTTCAGGGTTTAAGAACTCGAGCTCCTTAGAATTGTCGTTCGCGTTATTATTTGACTTCATTATATGATTTGAACAACATGCTATGTGCTTTATCGCTTTGATATTATGTGGATTGTATATAAAATTGTGCCGAAAACCTTTCTCTCTTCACCCCGGGGATGTGCTTACTGGTTGAGACTCCCCTTTCTGTTAAAGTCACCTTAAATTAAGAAAAACAGAGGCCGGATAAGTTACAAAGCCGATTGACTCCGCGGGTCACCGGTACGTAGCCCCCTCCTCGATTCGAGTTGTCCGCTCGGGTACACGGTCTAGCACTCTATGAAACCGTAAGATTTTTGAACATAGGTCTAGGACGATTATTTGCATCATATTTGACTTAGGGGACTCAACACGGGGGTTGGGTCCGTCTAGGACAGGTGACCCGGTATTGAAAAAGACCGAGCATGTTATGTGTTGCATTTTTATTGTCCTTGATCGTTATGCGGACCGGCGGAAATCCCGAGGGTAGAAAATTGTTGAAAAAAAAGAGAGAGAGAGAAAGAAAATAAGATTTATAGGAAAATAGGTATCCGGAAATTTGAAAATTTGAAAAAAAAGGGGTGGAACAATTTTTGTTGAAATAATTGGTCAAATAATCTAACCGAACTACGCAGGTTTGATTCTCGCCATTAGGTGGGATACGTAGGCAACCCTCATCGGGTCCAACCACCCCTTTTAAAAAAAAATCAAAAAAAATGTGTGTTTTGTTTTTGTCAATAAAATCAAAGTGATGCCGTTTTGAAAAATAGCCGAATGTTCCGAAAGGACGTCGGAAGGCTGTTTTTGCAAAAATAGCCACTTTTGAATCATTTTGAATAATTTGCGGACACAGCCTTGAAATATTCCTTGTGGAAATGTTGCAAGGTCATAGCCGCAAAATCAAGTCCGGGTTCATACCCCTTTTGCAAAAATAACCAAAAAAAAACATTGTCAAATTTTTTTTATTTTGTTATAGTAAGTCGGGTGATGCTATTCTTGTTTAAAAGCAAGCCGAATGTCTCGCAAAAGGACGTCGGATGACTGTTTTTTGCAAGAATAGCCACTTTGAGTCATTTGTAAATAATTTTGGACACAACCTTGAAATATTCCCTCGCGAAAATGACGAAAGGCTGTATCCGCAAAATCAAGTTTGAGTCATCACTCAACTTTACAAAAATAACCACTTTATCAAATAAGCCATTACATGGCCGGAATTTTGCTGAAATAGCCATATTTTTGCATTTTTAACTTCCTCAGTCTTGTGTTGGCCTGTGTCGGTGTTGAACGATGCCCCATAGGCCCCAGGATAAAATTTTGAATTTGCATCTTCTTAAATAAAATTTTGCAAAAAGAGCCACTTTGTCTAAATAAGCCATTACATGGCCAATTTATGAAAAATAGTCTTGTGTTGGTTTATGGTGATGCCGAACGATGCCCCATGAGCCACAGGATAAAAAAAATCAATTTTATCTTTCTTAAATAAATTTTGCAAAAATAGTCATTTTGTCAAATAAGCCATTATGTGGCCAATTTTGTAGAAATAGTCATAATTGGCACAAAAAATATTCTTATTCTTGTAGAAATATCCTACACAAGTTTGTAGTTGGAGTCGGCTTCTATAATTTTCCTTGAAAAAAAAAATCAAATAAACATCTCTTTATTTCTTGCATTAATTTGCAAGAACTACGCTCGGTCTGATTCATGCGGGGTCATGATACGTAGGCAATCCACATAGGATTCGACCATTTTCATAACCAAAAAAAAATGAAAAAACTACAAAAAAAAAGAAAATGAAAAAAACCACAAAAAGGGAAAAAGAAAAGAAAATAGCAGAAAAAAAACAAAGGAAATCGATAAGCGAAATACCTTAACGCTAACATGATGGTTTCGTTTTGTTAATCCAGAAAGTTGAGGTGGTTGGTTGTGGTAAACAAGATCCAAGGAAAATGATAACCGACATCGAAGCTGTTACGAGTGTTGAAGAGACTCAGGGTCGGAAAGTTCAACAAGGGCCTACTGTGGTTGAGGAAAACAGAACATTGAAACAACAAATGACCAAAATGCGTCAAGCATGAGCCAATGGCCAAGGACAGCTATGCTTAAGTGGGGTAGTAAAAAGGGAGGTGTGACAGCTCTGGCGACTCTGCTGGGGAATAACGAACCCCGAACCTCGGTTTCAGGGTTTAAGAACTCGAGCTCCTTAGAATTGTCGTTCGCGTTATTATTTGACTTCATTATATGATTTGAACAACATGCTATGTGCTTTATCGCTTTGATATTATGTGGATTGTATATAAAATTGTGCCGAAAACCTTTCTCTCTTCACCCCCGGGGATGTGCTTACTAGTTGAGACTCCCCTTTCTGTTAAAGTCACCTTAAATTAAGAAAACAGAGGCCGGATAAGTTACAAAGCCGATTGACTCCGCGGGTCACCGGTACGTAGCCCCTCCTCGATTCGAGTTGTCCGCTCGGGTACACGGTCTAGCACTCTATGAAACCGTAAGATTTTGAACATAGGTCTAGGATGATTATTTGCATCATATTTGACTTGGGGACTCAACACAGGGGTTGGGTCCGTCTAGGACAGGTGACCCGGTATTGAAAAAGACCGAGCATGTTATGTGTTGCATTTTTATTGTCCTTGATCGTTATGCGGACCGGCGGAAATCCCGAGGGTAGAAAATTGTTGAAAAAAAAGAGAGAGAGAGAAAATAAGATTTATAGGAAAATAGGTATCCGGAAATTTGAAAATTTGAAAAAAAAGGGGTGGAACAATTTTTGTTGAAATAATTGGTCAAATAATCTAACCGAACTACGCAGGTTTGATTCTCGCCATTAGGTGGGATACGTAGGCAACCCTCATCGGGTCCAACCACCCCTTTTAAAAAAAAAATCAAAAAAAATGTGTGTTTTGTTTTTGTCAATAAAATCAAAGTGATGCCGTTTTGAAAAATAGCCGAATGTTCCGAAAGGACGTCGGAAGGCTGTTTTTGCAAAAATAGCCACTTTTGAATCATTTTGAATAATTTGCGGACACAGCCTTGAAATATTCCTTGTGGAAATGTTGCAAGGTCATAGCCGCAAAATTAAGTCCGGGTTCATACCCCTTTTGCAAAAATAACCAAAAAAAAACATTGTCAAATTTTTTTTATTTTGTTATAGTAAGTCGGGTGATGCTATTCTTGTTTAAAAGCAAGCCGAATGTCTCGCAAAAGGACGTCGGATGACTGTTTTTTGCAAGAATAGCCACTTTGAGTCATTTGTAAATAATTTTGGACACAACCTTGAAATATTCCCTCGCGAAAATGACGAAAGGCTGTATCCGCAAAATCAAGTTTGAGTCATCACTCAACTTTACAAAAATAACCACTTTATCAAATAAGCCATTACATGGCCGGAATTTTGCTGAAATAGCCACATTTTTGCATTTTAACTTCCTCAGTCTTGTGTTGGCCTGTGTCGGTGCTGAACGATGCCCCATAGGCCCCAGGATAAAATTTTGAATTTGCATCTTCTTAAATAAAATTTTGCAAAAAGAGCCACTTTGTCTAAATAAGCCATTACATGGCCAATTTATGAAAAATAGTCTTGTGTTGGTTTATGGTGATGCCGAACGATGCCCCATGAGCCACAGGATAAAAAAAATCAATTTTATCTTTCTTAAATAAATTTTGCAAAAATAGTCATTTTGTCAAATAAGCCATTATGTGGCCAATTTTGTAGAAATAGTCATAATTGGCACAAAAAATATTCTTATTCTTGTAGAAATATCCTACACAAGTTTGTAGTTGGAGTCGGCTTCTATAATTTTCCTTGAAAAAAAAAATCAAATAAACATCTCTTTATTTCTTGCATTAATTTGCAAGAACTACGCTCGGTCTGATTCATGCGGGGTCATGATACGTAGGCAATCCACATAGGATTCGACCATTTTCATAACCAAAAAAAAAATGAAAAAACTACAA
This sequence comes from Nicotiana noctiflora, assembly GCA_032618575.1. Taxonomy (NCBI): domain Eukaryota; kingdom Viridiplantae; phylum Streptophyta; class Magnoliopsida; order Solanales; family Solanaceae; genus Nicotiana; species Nicotiana noctiflora. The sequence goes on along the minus strand of JASVEL010010698.1, from coordinate 32,354 downwards.
AAAAAAAGAAAATGAAAAAAACCACAAAAAGGGAAAAAGAAAAGAAAATAGCAGAAAAAAAACAAAGGAAATCGATAAGCGAAATACCTTAACGCTAACATGATGGTTTCGTTTTGTTAATCCAGAAAGTTGAGGTGGTTGGTTGTGGTAAACAAGATCCAAGGAAAATGATAACCGACATCGAAGTTGTTACGAGTGTTGAAGAGACTCAGGGTCGGAAAGTTCAACAAGGGCCTATTGTGGTTGAGGAAAACAGAACATTGAAACAACAAATGACCAAAATGCGTCAAGCATGAGCCAATGGCCAAGGACAGCCTTCTCAAGAAGTCACAATCTGCTATACAACAAGAACAGTACCACTCTCCCGAGTACCACTCATACTCAAACATTGAGAAGCCTACCCGAAAGAAGGTACAGGAAGAAATGGCCCAAAGATTGCAGAGATTAGAGCAACGGCTGAAAAACACGCAAGAAGTGGCTAGGATGACATGCTTGTCAATTGGAAAGGTGCTCCGTTTCTTGGAGTTTTGGTGGTATATTTTGGTGTCATCTCTTTTGCCCGGGTTATTTCAGGGTTGTAATCCGGACGTTGTCTTGAGAGTCAAAACCCTTTTATCTTTGCTTTGTTTAGTAATAAAATTATTTAGTGCCGTCTAGGTTTGTCACTCTAGTCTAGTCTGTTCACTTTGTTGTTCATCTTGTTTCAACCCATCAGTTTAATACAACTCTCCGTTTCCCGTCATTCCTAGTCATTCCATTTCTGGTCACTTTGCAATTCTTCTCATACTGGTTTTAGCAACATGATATGCACATAATTTTCGGCCGTATTTTAAAAGTCAATTTAGCAATGAAACAATGTGGAAGATGTAATGATACTCGGAAGAAACAAAAACATATTGGAATACTGTGAAGACGGAACCAAGTGAATACTGGGGGAAGCGTAAAGAAATGCCTTGGAAATGCATCGTCAGTTTAAAGCCAAAGGCAAAAGTACCCCAAAGCTAAATGAACCATTCATGGTATCGAGATTGTTGCCCAATGGCATTGAGAATCGTCATGGCAAAATGTGAATCAAATGTGTTTAACCGTATAGTTTGTACTTGGTAGGTTTTGAAGATTGGAATGACGAAGGCGTTTCGTTCGGCTATCCAAACACTTCGTCCATTGCTACCCCTTTGAGCCATATTATATTTTCTTTCATATCCCTCTTTCGGAATCAACAACAAAAATTGAGGATTGAGCGAGAAACAAAAGAAAAGAAAAAGAAAAAGAAGAAAAAGAAAAAGAAAAGACAAAAAAATCGGAAAAAGTCAAAAGAAATTCATTAAGTAATGACGTTTTATGAACTACGTCTGACTTGATCCCGAAAGGGTACGTAGGCAGCCTCACTGAGGTTCAGTCACAATAAAAGAAAAATCCAAAAAAAATCCCCCAAGAAGGAAACTGGGGCAGAAGTTATGGTTGTTGAAGAAATAAGATTCCGAAAGTTGTAATATTTAAACCGCATTGAAATAATTTTGAGCCTTTATATCCTTTTTTTTTCTATACCCCATCCAAAAGCCTGCATTACAGTCCAAGGGAAGACCTTCCGATCAATCTTCAAGAAATGCCGAGTCGAGCAAATAAAGGTGTATCACATCAGGGGCAACACTCGAGTCCGAACAAAGGAGAATGAAGAATTCAAGATGATGAAAACCACCACGAGACTCCACGATGAGAGAAATAAAAATGAGAGAGTCTTATCTGTGAAAACCCTCACGGGCACAGTAAGGCAACAGTGAGTTGAGAGAAAAATCAAATGAGAGAGGCTTGATGGTGAAAACCATATGGGCACTACAAGTCGATTAAAGAAATTAAGTATTGAAGACCGGTTTCACAGCAGAACTTTGCAACAAGAGTTGAACATCAACTTTGCTATACGGAGAAGGCCAAAAGTGCATGTCACGGTCGCTAGAGTCGGTATTTAAAATCCATTAGGTCATTCTTCTGTAGGTTTCTTGTTAGGAATTGTATTTTCCTTTCTCCTTATTCTTCACACCTTGTTTTACCCTCCCTCTTATTGAGTCGGTCAGGTCATAACAAGTATAGAAATGATTTCAAATTTGCCACCAAGCTTTCCAATTGCACAAGATGGGATTTGGCCAACACAACGATTGTCATAAGTTAGGAAAAGACAAGGCCAATGATTTAAGCCAAAAGAGCAACATGTGCGATGAAGTGGGTAACAATTAAAATGTTTGGGGCTCATGCAAGACACAAAGGCCGGCGAAGGGCCAACTCGGGGGAAAATATAACAAATAGAAATATGGGAGTCATCAAAGGAAGCGAGATCGAAGTGCATGCCTAAAGAGAGGCGGATTTTGAAAAAAAAAGGTGAAAATGGATAGTCGGTGAATAGGCAAGGCATTCAAGTGGAAAGCAGTTGTCATCAAAGTTCAAGGCCACAACCAACCACCGCATTAAACTAACAGATTTTTCTTTGATTTGAAACAGGGGCACCGATGTTATTGGACCGATAGAGCCAACAGCTTCCAATGGGCATAGGCTCATTTGGGTTGCGATGGGTTACTTTACCACATTGGGCCAAGGCAAAGGGCAAATTTGCGCCAAATTGGCAGGGACCATTTGTAGTATCGCGGGTGTTGTCCAATGGGGAATTATATTTGACAGATGTTGAAGGAAAGTGCGTAAAGACTGCTATCAATTCAGATGCAGTCAAAAGATACTATGTATGATTCCTTTTCAATTATGTGTTATGTATTTTGTTGTGATTTTGGAATTGAAATGACGAAGGCATTTTATTCTCTATCCAAACACTTTATCCATTGATAACCCCTTTGAGCCTTAATGAATATATTCTTTCATATCCCTCTCTCGGAATCGCTTTAGCGCAATAAGATCGAAATTGCCAAAATGAAAAAAAAAATGAAAAAATGAAAAAAAAATGAAAAATGAAAAACAAAAGAGAGAAAAAGACAAAGAAATCGAAAAAAGTCAAATGAAATCCATCTAACTAATGAAGTTGGATGAACTACGTCTGACTTGATCCCGAAAGGGTACGTAGGCAGCCTCTTTGAGGTTCAGTCATAATAAAGAAAAAATCCAAAAATTCATCACATATTGAAACTGGGGCAGAAGTTATGTTTAATAATTCCGATAGTTGTAAATATCTTTGAACCCTCGTGAGATTTTGAGCCTTTGTACCTTTCTTTCTTAACCCATCCAAAAGCCACGTTACGGTCCAAAGAAAGACCTTCTGGTCTATTCCGAAATGATAACGAATGCAATGAAGGAGGAGCGAAACATCGGACATCACCTGTGGTAAGAAAACAAAATACAAAAGGAAAAATGAGAAATAATGAAAAATGAGAGAGTCTCATCGGTGAAAACCTTAACCGGCACTGTGAGACGACTGTGAGTTTGAGAGAAATAAAATAAGAGAGTCTTGTTAGTGAAAACCTTAACAGGCACTGCGAGGCGATTGTGAGGTTGAGAGAATAAATGAGAGAGTTCTATTGGTGAAAACCTTTCGGGGCACCGTAGGGCGATCGTAAGGACTACCAGAAAAGAGAAAAGGTAACAAAAAACAGTATCGGTTTGGGTTGGAAACAATTCGGAGACAGAATAATGATTGGAACGAACTGGGTCAGAGTTTAAATACATGGCATGGTCAGCGGAATCAGCCAGCAAATACCCAGATAAGTTCTATCATCTCTCCAAAACGCCCTTAACTTTCTTTTATTTTTCTGCATTTCATTGTTTACCTTTTGAGAGCTAACTACCAGCTCCTGATAACGAAAGCTGAAACAACACTGGGTCAGAAAGAAGGAAGAGTTGGGAAGGAAATAAGGAAGCTTGGCAAATATGGCCAAAAGAAAACAAAACAAAACAAAAATGGAAAAAATGAGAAAATACAAAAAAAGACTGCAAGGGATAAGCAGTTGAAAGCTACACAACATGAGAAAAGCAAAAAGAAGAAAGCAATAAGAAGCAGGGACGACAGATGCCAGTTGCCAGCAGTTTATATCTAATAAGTTCTGTTTCATGCAGGAACAAATTGTCACTAATCACTTTAAAGTGAATGTGACCAATGTGGAAAATAGAAAACACCAAAAAGAGAAGTTCGCCAATAAGTGGAGAAATTCACAGGCAAGAGATAATTGGTAAAAGAAAATACCAAAAAGAGGAAGGTAACATCTTTTAAAATCCACTCCCCAGTCCTCAAGCTACGGGAATATTTTTCTGCATCGCATTGCACGTTTAATTTCTGTTAGGTGCCCACCTTCGAATACGGGAATACTTTTCTGCATCGCATTGCACGTTTAAATTCTGTTAGGTGCCCACCTTCGAATATGAGAATATTTTTCTGCATCGCATTGCACGTTTAATTTATGTTAGGTGCCCACCTTCGAATACGGGAATATTTTTCTGCATCGCATTGCACGTTTAATTTCTGTTAGGTGCCCATCTTCGAATACGGGAATACTTTTCTGCATCGCATTGCACGTTTAAATTCTGTTAGGTGCCCACCTTCGAATACGGGAATATTTTTCTACATCGCATTGCACGTTTAAATTCTGTTAGGTGCCCACCTTCGAATACGGGAATACTTTTCTGCATCGCATTGCACGTTTAAATTCTGTTAGGTGCCCACCTTCAAATACGAGAATACTTTTCTGCATCGCATTGCACTGCACGTTTAATTTCTGTTAGGTGCCCACCTTCGAATAAGGGAATATTTTTCTGCATCGCATTGCACGTTTAATTTCTGTTAGGTGCCCACCTTCGAATACGGGAATATTTTTCTGCATCGCATTGCACGTTTAATTTCTGTTAGGTGCCCACCTTCGAATACGGGAATATTTTTCTGCATCGCATTGCACGTTTAATTTCTGTTAGGTGCCCACCTTCGAATACGGGAATACTTTTCTGCATCGCATTGCACGTTTAATTTCTGTTAGGTGCCCACCTTCGAATACGGGAATACTTTTCTGCATCGCATTGCACGTTTAAATCCTGTTAGGTGCCCACCTTCGAATACGGGAATACTTTTCTGCATCGCACTGCATGTTTAATTTCTGTTAGGTGCCCACCTTCGAATACGGGAATACTTTTCTGCATCGCATTGCACGTTTAATTTCTGTTAGGTGCCCACCTTCAAATACGGGAATACTTTTCTGCATCGCATTGCACGTTTAAATTCTGTTAGGTGCCCCCTTCGAATACGGGAATATTTTTCTGCATCGCATTGCACGTTTAAATTCTATTAGGTGCCCACATTCGAATACGGGAATACTTTTCTGCATCGCATTGCACGTTTAATTTCTGTTAGGTGCCCACCTTCAAATACGGGAATACTTTTCTGCATCGCATTGCACGTTTAATTTATGTTAGGTGCCCACCTTCAAATACGGGAATACTTTTCTGCATTGCATTGCTTGTTTAATTTCTGTTAGGCGCCCACCTTCAAATACGGGAATATATTTCTGCACATCATGGTTTATATAGCTAAAATCCCACACTGGGGCAGAAAAAGAAAAAAAAAGTAGTTTGTTGTTTTGTTTTGAGCAGGTTCAGCTCGAGAGCAAGAAGTACCATTGAAAATCAAAAAAAAAAAAGAAGAGGAAAACAAGAAAGAAAATCAACAAAAAAAGGAGAGTCAGCATCTCAAAAAATCAAAGAAAAAAGAGACAAGGAGAAGCAAACAAAAGCTAGGATAGGAATAATTGTAATTGTAGAATCATAGCTTAGAATAACTTCTTCATTTTACATTCCCCCGGTGTAATAAGGAGGTCGGCAAGCAGTAACCGCAACAGCAGCAACAGTAACAGCAAAAAATCGCAGTTTCATTGGTAGTCCCAGCTACCAAAACTTCCCGAACTATATTGACCTGATTCCTGTTTAGCCCAGGATATGTAGGAGGCCTTCTGAAGCAGAGGCTAGGTCAAATTTTTTCCAAAAAATGCTTCACACGGAGTACTCAAACGGGCAAAAATCGCTCGTATCCGCTCACTTATCTTTGCACGAAAACTCTTCGTGTTTCCGGACAAAGAGGGGCAGCTGTAAGCACGTAATTTTTCCCCTATAAGAATTACTCCCAAAAAATTCAAAATAAAATATTTTTTTTTAGTTTGTTTGCAATTGTTGTGAATTTAGTGTCATTTTTTAAAATAATGGCAATATATATATATATATATATATATACATAGGATTTGCATTTAGGATTTAATTCTACAATTAGGAGTAATTAATTTTATCTTACAAAAATGAAAATCACAAAAATAGGCATCTTTTGCATTTTAGCCTTTAATGTCCAAATTGTGTGATTGTATTTTAATTACCATTTAAAATTAGGTGACAATTATTATTATGAGATTAGTATTTCAAGATAATTTTAATTTTTTTAAATTAATCTTAGTATTTTGGGCTTTATTAATTAGGAAGTTGAATAATGGAGAAGAACAAAATGGAAAAAATTTGGATTGGGCCATCTTGCAAATTAAGTTACAAGCCCAATCCTAAGAACCCTTACCCAACCCAAAACCCCTTGGCCCAAGAAGAAAATTTCAGATTTTTTTAGCAAAAAATAATCATAATTACATGACATAAAGTAGTGGGGGCAAGGAAATCAAGGAAGAAAACAAGGAGAGGAAAACATGGATTAGTGGGTTTTCTTTAAATTAAAAAAATATTTTCTTTTTAATAAAAAATCTGAATATTTTCGAAATTCTTGCCTATAAATAGAAGAGAAGATTTATGAAAAAGGGGGGGGGGGGGGAAAAAAGAGAGGAAAAATAGGAAGAGAAGAAAAAATAAAAAATTCCCTGCTGTAGTATACACTCGATATACACTCTAGATACAAAAGTATACATGGCGAAAAATTCAATTTTTGAGAGTTTCTTTTGAGAATTGAAAATAGGTCAAAGCTAGAAAGACAAAACAAAGAGAAAATCTGGAATATATATTTCTGTTCTATTTTTTACTGGTTTTTGTTTTTTCTCTGTATTGCTGGGATTTTCGGGATTGAGGTGTTGAAGCTACTGCTGGTTGTTACTGTTGTTGTTGCTGTACTTTCACCGGCCTGTTGATTTTTCATCTTCCCCTTCTTTTCAATACCAGGTACACCACCCTTTTCATTAAAGTTGTAATGCCGAGTTGCTGAAATAAAGCTCCAGATTTGACTATGTGTTGCTGAGTAGTTATAGTTTGATTTTGTTTTCAATTTGTGACTTATCCATTGTAGTATATATATAACTGAAAAACAGAAACAGGAAGATATTTTAATAGCTAGTAGTATAGTAGCAATAGTGCATCACCTAGCTTAATTAGGTAATAGATTTTAAAACATGGGTTAGTTAATAATAATTTCAAAAATCGGTTGGTCACTCACTCACAGTAGATTCATAAGTCTTAATCACGTATCATATGTCATTCACACATAGATAAGCTTAAAAATAGGAAATGTTAGATTAGATAGTGCTTTAATCATGTTTTAGGTTAGTAATCCGGTAATAAAACAAGTCACATTGAAATCAGTAACATAATCATAAATAGGTCTCTGAGTTATTCATTTACGGGTATTGAAACAATTTAACTAGAACTACATATTTGTAATGCAAAAAAAATGCTTAGTATATAATGAAACTGGTAATGTGATTATACGTGAATAGTTAATCAGTTAATTCAGATCCATAGTTAATTAGTTTAATGATTCTTTAAGTTCATTATGTAATTACGCCGCCTTCTCAGATTAGGTATTAACTTCAAAACGCAAGTGTAAGAAGAAGAAGTAGTCTGTTAGTTCTGATTTATGGTAATAAATAATTAGTTTATAGTTGATGTATGATATTGATTTCCTTTACTGAATAAATAAAAGTGCCTTCTATTTCAAATGTGTATCTTTGTTCTTTTGCCTCAATTGTTTCCAATTTTATTTAGTTTGGGCCCAATATGTGTTATGGGCCTGAATCTCTATATAATGCCAACCGGGCCTGCGAGCAGAAATCCAACAGCAGCCTGGGTCTCGAAGACCAGGGCAGTTCAAGCATATGTTTAGTGAAAAGAGTCCAGGCCCAATAAACAACAAAAATTACGGGCCCGGAATGTTTAATATTAGAAATTTGATTAATGAAAAAACAAATATAGAAAACATAGCCAAATACTAGATTTGAATCCTTTAATGAAAATTGGGACGAGCCTCGCTCGAATAATGAACGCCGGGGCCCCCATTTAGTAATAAGATAACATAGTAGATCCGGAGAGGCTAATAGCAAATTCCATAGCCTCTCCCAAAAGTTAAAAGCCGGTAGACATCTATTTTAGGGCACAATTTTAATATACCTTCCATTGAACGAGTGTGCACTTGGTGCGACTCAAATCCAAATCTCGGCAAAGTTGAAATACACCGAAAGTCATAGGCGTACTGGTTGCGGTATGACTCGAGGCGTGTTTTCGCGATGCCGCAAATTCTCTAAAAATAATACTTAATGTAAAAAGCACTATATGTTGTTAAAATCTGTGATTAAGTCAAACAAAAGTCGAGAACGACAATTGAGCGACCGTGCTAAAACCACGGATCCCGGGAATGCCTAACACCTTCTCCCGGGTTAACAGAGTTCCTTATCCGGATCTTTGCTTCGCAGACATTTTTTAAGAGTCAAATTCCTCGGATTCGGGATTAAGCGGTGACTTGGGACACCATTATCATTCCCAAGTGGCGACTCTGATTAAATCTCAATAAAATCCCGAACCAATTGTCCTTTAATTGGAAAAACTCCTTCCCTTACGTTATTTTATCCATTTCGGATATTTGAGCGTCGGGGTATACCCTACGAGCGTATTTTTATGCTTAAGTAGGGTAGTAAAAAGGGAGGTGTGACACATACTGACTGGGATAGGGTCGAGGACCTATTATGAGGTATTATATATATATATACCTATATTGGATCGGGCTGCACGCCGCAGCAGTATATATATTGGATCGGATTGCACGCCGCAGTAATATACATGTAATATACATGTGGGACGGACTGCACGCTACAATATTATTGCGCTTGGACTGTAGGAGCCCCTTCGGAGTCTGAGTTTGCACATATTCTCAGTGAGCACTGGTGTATATTATGGGATCGGGCTGCGCGCCGCAGCAATATAAATATATATACATATATATATTGGATCGGACTGCACGCTGCAGTAATACATGTGTGGATCGGGCTGCACGCCGCAGTATAATAGTGCTCGGGCCTAGGGAGCCCCTCCGAAGTCTGTATACACCCCCAGTGAGCGCCGTCGACATTAAATGGAACGGGCTGCGCGCCGCAGCGGTATATGTATTGGAGCGGAATGCACGCCGCAGCATTATACTTAATCATATCCTACTATCTACTTAAATACTTATACATTATAGACATAGGTTTGTGTCTTTATATGTTGAGATGGCCGTACACCGTAGGGATACGAGTGAGGGTTGGATCAGTGTAGAATCTTGTAGAGATAAACGTGGATTGGAGATTAGAGTACTACCATAGTGATGACGTACTTGTGAGGGTTGCCTTAGAACTGCTAAGTGATAGCACAGGAGTTCTTACCTTCAGTTATTATTTATTATTGTTACTCACTGAGTTGAAATATACTCACCCCACTCCCCTGCACTTTCTGTGCAGATCCACAAGTGCCCGAGAGCAGTTGAGACATTGTAGCTGCTGATCCTTGTCTACGGAGATTACGAGGTAGCTGCCAGCGTCCGCAGAGCTTGTTTTCTCCTTCTTTATCATCTTGTTGATTTCCTATTTGCCTAGACTTGGTTGTATTAGGATGTTATTCTGTAGAGGCTCGGTCTCGTGACACCACGACATGGTTGGGACCGTATTTTGTATGTTTTACATTTCGCTTATCACCTGTTATGATCATTTACTGTTTAAGTTTAATTTGATTAATAACTGGCTGGTTTAAGGGATAATATGGTCGGGCTTGCCTAGCATTGTGTTGGGCGCCATCACGACCAGGGTTTGGATCGTGACAAGTTGAGTACAGTGGTTCCTGGAACAGGCACTGTAGTTCTCCAAATATCCCACATCGGAATTGAGAGGGAGTCCTGGGCTAGTTAAGTAAAGATGCTGGACCAACATGTGTATAGGCCTTTTCCCCAGTGGTTCCTGTAACAGGCCTGGGGAGGAACAAAACCGTGCGAGCTAGGCCCAAAGCGGACAATATATGCACAGTGTTGGGCCGGGTCGTTACAATTGGTATCAGAGCCGACTCTCTAAGTACGATGCGTTGGGTACCCTCAACGAGGACGTTGAATCCTTGTTGGTGGGCGGAGTACAGTGGTTCCTGGAACAGGCACTGTAGTTCTCCAAATATCCCACATCGGAATTGAGAGGGAGTCCTGGGCTAGTTAAGTAAATATGCTGGACCAACATGTGTATAGGCCTTTTCCCCAGTGGTTCCTGTAACAGGCCTGGGGAGGAACAAAACCGTGCGGGCTAGGCCCAAAGCAGACAATATATGCACAGTGTTGGGCCGGATCGTTACACTTTCTGAAAAGTTCAAAAAAGTCCCAACTTGAAACACTCTGAAACAATCATAGATGAAATACCAATTGCAAGCAATAAGAAACAACATAGACATTAAAAGGCAATTTTTGGCCGACTTTATGATATTGATATGAAGTATTATGACATCTTATTCATGAGTAATTTCACAATGAAAATGTTACATTGCTTGTTATGTGTTAAATTCCGAATAGAGTGATCCCTGCCGACTGTTGGCAATAAATTAAAGTATGACTATTCTTGGTTATTTGTCTTCAAAATTAGAGTCCAATGGTGGGGCGTTGTGATTATGTTATTGGCTAGTGTAGTATCTGGATATAATGGTGACGACGTGTTAAGATTATTTTGTTAAACTATTGACCTCAATTTAAGATTCTTAAGGCTAAAAGAAAAAAGAACTCATCACGTTATCGACTTACCAATTAGAATGTCTTTAACTTAGATTAATATAATAGACTTGGAAACTTTGCTTTATGGCGCAAGATCTACCGTCATAAAAAACTTGAAGAGATGTCTTCCACTTATGTAATTTTTGTACTTTCTGTATATTGATTATTTGGTTAGTAATCTTTTTTAATAGAATTCAATTTATTCGATATATTTTGGAACATATCAGTAGAACCTCTAATTTGCATTTCCACTTTCTTTTTTACAGTAATGTTTTTTATAATTGCACCAAATCTCTTCTTTGTAGGAATTATAAGCTATTTCCCAAGGAATGATTCAAATATTTAGCTTCACCATTCGAAGGATTTCAAAAAATCTTAATGTTACTATGCTTTTGATATGCAGGACTTTGAATAAATATACAGGTGATGGTGCAAAATACTAAAGAAGATTAGCTTTTATGAAAACAAAAGATTTTTGATTTCGATGCTAACTGATTCAAAGGACACAATTTCTCCCAAGCTTGGGAATTCTTCATCCATTTTGTGAAATAAAGTGCATTTTAATTGTCTCTTACTGTGATTGTTACTGTTATGTCCCTTTATTTTCTCAGCTAAATATAATTTGTCATTATTCACTAATTCAAATTGACTCCCTAAGTTCAAGCGTGTGTAACATAGCTTGGTCATTGACTTTTATGATTGATAAGTAAAATGATTCATTCTTTGTTTTCATAAGCATTAGACTTCTTCAAATTTTGCATCGTCTCTATGATTGCGTAGCAAAATGCTTCATTTTTTTGTTGCTTCACCAAGCATTACATTTCCACAGTTTTCGCGTTTTAAAGTTTCAGATGTTTGATTTACATGGCCTGACTTTTTAAATTTTTGTATTTTCGTGTGTGAGACGTTTTAATATAGATTACCTTGTAAATAAGTAATGTTTGAGATGTTTGAAGTCATTTTATAGTACACGTTCTAAGGTTCATGCTTAATTGTCACATCATGTTATGTTTACTTGACTTCATATTATGGGAGTATATCGATTGAAAGCAATAGCCAGTCATATCAAAATATGTATTTACAAAATCATCAATATTCTGAATAATATGTATATGTACTTAAACCAAATCAAGGATTTATAAAATAAAAAAAAGGTTTGCTACTTGAAAGTATGAAATATTGGGCCCGTGCTTTGCTCGGGCAAATGCTATCTAGTTTATACTAAACCAATAAAATACACAACTCGGGTATTTTTATTTATAAAATATTAATGAATAAAATAGATTTTTTGAAAAATACAAAAAGATTGTGAAAAAATAAAAATAGATGGTAATATATTTGAAGAAAGCACAAACTAATTTGAATATTATATTATTAAAGTAATAAATAATTATTAATTACTACTTTTAGTAGGATTACTTTTCGAAATGATGTATAACAAAATAAAATCGATTATAAAATTACTCAAATAAATAAATATGATTATCATACAATTTATTAATTATTTAAGAAAGACAAAATAGTAGTTCCGTTAAACCAAGGGCATGAATGAGCAAGTATTGGACGCATTGAGGCATATATGTGCCAAACTATTAACAACGGGAATATTTGTCCTAATTCGCATAGTTCACTGGCAATATAACCCTTTTCCGTACAATGTATTTGTATTGTATCGTATATTATTTTATGAATTCAATATTAGGATAGATTGTATTATTTGTTATTGTTAAATAATATTTTATTATTTTGTTTAATTGTATCGTATTGTATTGTAACTGATAAATTTATTAAAATACCTTCAATTATTTAACTATTAAATTTATTAAAAATTACGCATAAAAATAATTTTAAAAACAAAACAGAAAAGGTAAAACATCTTAAGAAAGCAGAACAAAGGGTCGAGAAAGAAGAAGGCAAAACAAAGGAGCACAGCTAATTAGAATTGAATTAAAAGCAAATTAGGAGAAAAGTAAAACAGAAGGCGACAAAATACTTTTAACGTTGGCGGAAAAAGTTTTGGGAAAAAACAAAGTAAGTTATAAGTTTGAGATTTGGAGTTAAAATAGAAAAAAAAAGTAAAGGTTAAAACCGAATTGTGAACTAATAAGTTAGGGCATAATTAAAAAAAAAAACTATGAAGCAATCCCACCACACCAAATCGGTTGTTTAAAAAAGAGAGACTTATTATGTTCCAAAACAACAGGTTTAACAATACAATACAATCAATTTTAACGAAACAATCAAAACAAATATTACTTTCGAATAACAATACAATACGATACCACAGGAAACAACCATCTAACAACCCTTCCCCCAAAATCCACCCCCGCCGGAACAATGCAACATATAGTCTAATTTTTTACTCCTATTTTGTACTCGTGTATATTCCTAGATTTTAAAACTCATTTGCATATAGCTTAGTTAGGTTTTCTATTTCTCTTCTACACGAGGTCTCTTGGGAGCATGCTTTACCAGGTTGGATTGTAAAATGTTTCTATGGACAGTTCTTTTTTCCTTTGTGCATTAATAAAAACCTTTTTTTTTTTTTTTGGGAAATAAAGGTTGGTATACCTTAGGTCTAGTACTTGCCACGAGTCTAGTATCTATATAGACTCATACAGATATGCATATAGATCATCACTGACTCCATAAAATTCGAAATTGAGGTGTAAATATACCAATAATGTTAAAGAAACTTAGCTCAAAATAATAATATAAAACAAGAAAATAAATAAGAATATAGGGAGCGAGAGATGAGAGATTCATATTTTTTCCATGTATTCAAGTGTATAAAATGTAATGCCCAAACCTTCTAGGATGACATTTAGGTAATACAAAGAGATGTCATGAACATGGGACTAACTATTGAGATCATGAAGGAAGATAATGGAAGGGGTTATGCAGTGGCGAAGCTAGAAATTTCCCTAAGGATATTCAAATCTTTAAGAAATAAAAAATTCCTGACAAATGATGTTCAGTTTGTATTATATACCTTTAAAACATAATATTTTACCTATGTACACAATGTAATTTTTCGACGAATGGTGGCCAATTGACCACCTTTATGACCATGTGGCTTAATCACTGAGGTTGTGGAGGTGCGGGAGTTACAACAATAATGGTAAGAAGTAGTGGAAGGTTAATGGAGAAGAGTAGTAGAAGTAACTTCTTTAGGAGTTATAGACATCCACTACATAATATAATATTTCATAACGCTACCCCCTGGATGTCTATATATAATGTGCCTTGTTAAATTCTTACTAAGAAAAAATCCTGTGACAAAAATCTTAGTGAAGGAAAAAGATTACACATATCTCGCTTTTTAGACTGGTAACATCTTAGCATGACTTGAATCAATAATTGACTGCCTTTGTAGAATATCGTAATATGATAATACCCTCACCTGTAAATAGATTGCTTAAAGAACGAATTTTAGCCATGCATTTGCATAATCAACAAAACTTTGTCAATATTTCTTAGAATAAACAAATTTATATCAAAGATTCCTTTTTCAATATAACACTAATCGTATTTCAATATCTTCACATATGAGTAAAATTATCTCTTGCAAGCCTATTGCTATACTCATGGTTCTAGCAAGATATATTAGTGCACCAATTGCACTAGATACAAAAATAAATCACATACACCACGATTGCTCTAATTCACATGATGATTTGCTTAAGTTTTATTTAATAAATCTTGGGAAGCTTAATATTCTTTAGAACAATATAAATCTTTCAAGGATTTTTATTATACACATATCAAATGTATTGTCAGACCAAAACATGTATCCACCACACAAGAACATGTCTCCATATAATCAGTGACAGGATATTTATAAATCTTCATGTGCCACAAGTCAGCTTTATGCCTATCGACTTAATGTTTTATTAAGCTTTTCATACAAGATAATATTTATACCTTCACTACTGTATACTTCAGGTGTTGGGACTATCCGTCCAACTATACATTTTTCGAGTGAAGTCAATGTATATTACGTATATTTCATTTGGCCAATCATTTATCTGTCCAAATTATATGACATATTATCTCAAGATCCTTATCGATATTAATAATATTGAGCGCCACATTATATCAATAATATCGTCGACGATCATTTTATATCGGTTTCATCATTATTTAATGCAGACATAACTTATCAAAATCTTATTAATTTCATGTACCTAAGCATCTCCTATAAGGTCTTATAAAGTGTTATGTCATAGTGAGCACTTGCCTCTTTATTATGGCCTTCTTGATCATTTGCTCCTCTCCTTTTCAAGGAGTTTTATTTTAGGAACCGATTAATCTATTACACATCATGCGTGCCATAGACTCCATCATCGAATTTTGTCCTATTTGGAACATTAACAGGCGAAATATGACATTTAGCTTTGGGTCAACAAGTCGTGTGCCGATATTTTGCAAATGAACTATCACTTGAACTTCAAGTTCACATTTTCTTGTACGGGCACAGAATCAATAGAGGAAATCTCAGAACTGGAATCACGGACATAGGCTAGATAAGCCAAATAGCCTTTCTTAACCATACGCCGAGCCTTAATATAGGAAATAACAATGTGGCTAGTATGACTAGAAATTCTTTTTCGCTCTATACGAGGCAATTTCGGCAGAGCTACATTCGCAGTCTTGGCATGGCAATCCAAGATAGCATGATATGGAGATAGCCAGTCCATTCCTAGTATAATATCGAAATCCACCATAACTAAAAACAATAAATCAGCACGGGTCTCAAGACCCTCACACAATCACACAGGAACAATGCACCCGGTCAACTACTATGGAGTCACCCACCGGTATAGGTAAAGTCCCTACTGTCAGGTCAGGTATTTTAGCTCTTTGAAAAAAGTTGCAGCAAAAAGATGGGAAAAACAAATATACGTCCCTACTGTTACATCATAAACTTAAATAAACAAAGGAAACAACCTCATATCTACTTTACACTGTATAACAATCTAATACCCGATAACATAATCGTACACTATGACTATAACAATTATGCCAATCAATCTTTGGTAGCTATAACATTCTGGAGGACCTTATACTATTTCCTCTATGCTCGTCAAATATAACACTTGCGAAATTCAACTTGAGCTCTAAAGTTGTACCTATTGATTTTATTTAATACCAGCAATTTAATCTATAATTTTGTTGTTCTATTCTTAGTTTGAGATTTATGATAGCATAAATGTATTGATATATCAGATTTCTTGTTATAACACAGCAAATTCAATTTCAAGTATCGACTCTCTTAGATCTTTTATCTTGAAATTTTGATATAGTACCTATTAGTTTTTTCAACCAGCGGTCGCTCCCGTGAGCAATAAGTTATTGACATATAAGAGGATCACAAGTTCACAACCATATTATGGCCATGCCTAGTAAACAAAAAAGCAATATAAGAATAATCTCTCAAATAATACAAAAGTGGCATTAGTACATTATTTTCATAACTTAGATGACCATTTAATTAATCAATTCAAAGAGCATAACTTTATTTTTTCAATAACAAAGAATTAATTAAACTTTGGCATATTAAAATCGAGCAAAGAAAAAAATTTCATTTGAAATTCACATCATAAAACAGTACAATGAAAAGCGCCAATCACTGTTTACAAAAATAATGAAAGTTATGTCATCACAGAATAACAATAGCCAAGGAACCATGAAATAGAAAATTGTTAAAAGCTCTCAAATAATTAAAAGAGAGAGAGGGAGAAGACGCAGAAAGAGAGCAGACAATTTGAACAAAAATTGAGAAAGAATCGCCAACCAAAATACCTTTTTATTTTTGTTGCCAATAATAGAATCGTCCCCAATTATGCAACTACCATATCTTTCTCCCAACAAATTAACTCCACAGATTATGCTCCATATCGATCCTCATTACCAAATATATAACTCTATCTCAATCCCAACAATTATTATTGTATTATATAACTCATCTATATTTTTTCCGTTGATTATATAAATCAACGGAATTTGGAAGAAATTTTGGAAGAAATTTTGGAAGAAAATGGATATACTGGAAAAGAGAAGTAGATGAGGAGGGAGAGAGGTTGTTAGAAGGGGTGAGGGTGGTGGAGAAAAAAATCTACCTGAAGTTGTATTCTTCAAATGCCGAAGAGAAAAAGAACTCAAAAGGTAGTCCAAGTTGATGGTATAGAGGAGAGAGGTTTCTAGAGCCTCGTCTGTGTCGAAATAGGGAGCACAGTTAAAATGGCAAAGTAAAATACCAATTTTGCCCCTGGTCGACCAACTTATCTTTTCTATATAATACTAGATGATGCACCCGTGCGATGCACGGGCCCAATTGTTGTTTTCTTTTTTTTTTCCTATCTTTTTAATATTTTTTGGTCTATTGTTAATTACACACTTTATACGCCTTTAGGCAAAGAAGAAATAAAATATGCTTTTCTATAATAACATATAGAACCACGATTACATGTATTGTTATTTATCTTTTGCATTATGTGCATTTTAATTTTTCTGAAATCGTATTACTATACCAATCACTTTGAAACACTTGTCGAGTTGAATGCTTTATTATACAGTGATTAGATATAATTCAAGTAGAATTTAAATTATTTCTACATAGGGACCCTTTTATTTTAATATATTTTTTTACATCACTAAGCCTTAAGTTAATTATTATTAAATAGTAATTAAAAAGTCGGTTGAGAAATAATTCGTCATATATTTTTCTCATTTTTTAAATTGAATGATATATAGTTTTATTCTTTTAGTATTTTCATTGTGTTAATGCATTATCTTTTTCTTTTTTACTAATCATAAGTTAAATATTAATATTATTCCCAAATAGTTGATGAAAATATATTTTTTGGTTCTTTTAAATAATAATTGTGATTTTAATTATTAAGAATTTATACAAGAAACTTTGTGATTTGTTCTATTGGAATGACATAATATTTTTTTCTAGTTTCATTTCATAATATGACTGAGATACTATTTAGGGTATAATGCAATCATCATCACAATAGTAGTATTTGTTGAGACTATTTTAAAAATATTAATTGTATATTATCTATTTTAAAATTTTTATAATATTGAATTCTAATTGAATAGAGTATGTACTCAACTAACTTCGATCATAGAATGTACTCAACTAACTTCGATCATAGAAGGAGAAGTATAATATTGTATGACGATATATACTTCTCATACTTCTTAATCATTTCACAAATTAGTTGTCTTCATTTTTACTTTAGATATTCTCAACTCATATTTTTAAAGAGAGGATAATTATTATAATTTTTTATATTCTATAATCAAAAAGGGAACTTAAAACTATATTTTATTCTTAAATAAAAAAATTCCGAATTTTATGAAGTATTCCAATTGAAATTTGTATAAACTGATATCAATTGATAGTGATATAATAACATTTGAATGTAAATCTACATATAGTATCATTAATTTTATTAATGAAATCTTCTTTACAGAAATAGTTAATAAATAGAATGATATTTCTTATGTATGTGACCTTAGTATTTTTAATCGGGCGAACATTTGAATTATAAATTATCAAAAAAATAATTATTCTAGTTAAAAGTACTTGTTGAAAAAAAAATAATAACAATCAAATAATTAAAGATAGTAAAGGTTGAATGGAAAGTGAGGTCTAGCTAAAGAATTTAATAGCTTATGGACACGTTAGTTTTAATTTTTCGGTTATTAAGAACCCACAACAAAATTTTTGAACCTAGTATACAAACAAACAATGCACTAATATATTTAAAATGACTATTATGCCCTTGGTCAACCTCCTTTCTCTTTTCTATATAATAGAAAAATATATATAAATAAATAATAAAAATATTAGTCTTGTTCACTTGAATCAAGATATGGAGACAGGAGCTCCTATATTCTTAGTTCTTCCACTATGCAAATGTAATCTTGAAAATTGTTCCTTATATAGAACTAAAACTTATGATCACTCAAAATTTAATATTGGACCAAAATTATGTAAATCAGGGGATCAAAATGCAATCCAAACTTATGAAGTATCAAAAATCAAAATCGAGATTGAGAGTTATGTAAGTTTGGAAGAAGTTAAGCTACTAATTTAAGAATTTCTTTTTACATATGAGTAGATTTTACATTTAAAAAAAGTTTAAGTTAAAAAAAAAATGAGAGCTTAGTCATGTCGGACGATCTAAAGTTGAATTTGTGACTTGTTATTTAATTAATAAAAACAAATTGGTGAAAAAATAAATAGATTGTGAGAAAAATAAAAATAGATGTTAAAATATTTGAAGAAAGTACAAACTAATTCAAATATTATATTATTAAAATAATAAATAATTATCAATCACTACTTTTAGGAGGATTAGTTTTAGAAATGATGTATAATAAAAAAATTAATTATCAAATTATTCAAATAAATAAATACGATTATCATATAATTTATTAATTATTTAAAAAAGATAAAATAATAATATGTTAAACCAAAGAGATGAATGAGCAAGTAATAGTTGACAAACTATTAAGGACGCGCATTTGAAATCCATGGGAACAATAGCATTGAACTCAGTCGGAATCCTATAAAATCTGTTTGATTTCAAATTCCGAAGATGCTATTTTTACATCCATGAAGCTCATAAAGCTTGGCAATGCAGGCCAAAAACCCGACGATTACTTACATTTTTTGCTCTCAAGAGCATTATCTTCTGTTAAAAACCGAACTGTTCTCCACAAAGTTCATTCTCTCATAGTAATTTCGGGTCAGCACAAATCAACATTCTTCTGTGGAAAACTCATTTCAATGTACTCCGAGTTCAAAGACCCTGTTTCTTCGTTATCTATTTTCCGCATAAATTCACCTACCCATAATGTTTACTTATGGAATACTATCATTAGAGCCATGACCCATAATGGGTTATTCTCTAAAGCATTAGACTTTTATACCCAAATGAGAAAATTAAATGTTAAGCCGGATAATTATACTTTTCCTTCGATTATTAATTCGTGTGGCAATTTATTGGATCTTAAAATGTCTGAAATTGTTCATGATGATGTTTTGGGAATGGGTTTTGGATCAGATTTATATATATGTAATGCTTTGATTGATATGTATGCGCGGATGAAGGAATTAGGGAGGGCACGTGAGGTGTTTGATAAAATGCCTCATACAGATGTGGTTTCTTGGAATAGTTTGATTTCGGGGTATAGTGCGAATGGGTATTGGGAAGAGGCGGTGGAAGCTTTTCGGGAGGGAAGGTTATTGGGTGTTGTTGCTGATACTTTTACAGTGTCTAGTGTTTTACCTGCATGTGGGGGTTTGATGGAGGTTGAACAAGGTCAGATAGTTCATGGGTTGGTGGAGAAGAATGGAATTAAGGGAGATATGACTGTGAGTAACGGACTTCTTTCGATGTACTTTAAGTTTGGGAAGTTGTTGGACTGTCAGAGAATCTTTGATGAGATGATAGTTAGAGATACTGTCACTTGGAATATCATTATTTGTGGGTTTTCTTGCACCGGGTTGCATCAGGAGTCCATCAACTTGTTTCGAGAAATGGTTTGTGAGTATCAGCCGGATCTGCTTACAATTACTTCTGTTTTACAAGCTTGTGGACATTTGGGGGATTTGAGATTTGGAAGATATGTTCATGACTTTATTTTGAAACACAGATATGAATGTGATACTACTGCTAGCAATATCATTATTAACATGTATGCAAAATGTGGTGATTTAGCAGCTGCAAGGCAAGTATTTGACAATATGAAAAGTTGGGATTTGGTCTCATGGAACTCAATGATGAGTGGTTATGTTGAAAATGGATTTAATAAGGAAGCAGTGGATCTGTTTAAGATAATGAGGATAGACTTGCAACCGGATTTTGTCACCTTTGTGACACTTATGTCAACCTGTACAAAGTTGATGGACGTGGATTTCGCAAGAGCTCTCCACTCTGATATAATTAAGAGAGGATATGATTCCACTCTTATTGTGGGCAATGCTCTTCTAGATGTGTATGCCAAATGTGGTAAAATGGAGCATTCAATGTGGCAATTTGAAATCATGAATACTAGAGATATTGTAACATGGAATACTATTATTGCTGCATGTGGTCATACTGAGGAAAGTTACGTAGGTTTAAAGATGCTCAGTAGGATGAGAATGGAAGGTATCATGCCTGATGTTGCTACCATTTTAGGTTCGCTACCTTTGTGTTCCTTGCTTGCTGCCAAAAGACAGGGGAAAGAGCTGCATGGCTTCATTATCAGGCTCAGTTTTGAGTCACATGTCCCTGTTGGAAATGCACTGATCGAAATGTACTCCAAAACTGGGAGTTTAAAGAATGCAATATCGGTCTTTGAGCACATGAGGATCAAAGACGTGGTGACGTGGACAACAATGATATCTGCATATGGAATGTATGGTGAAGGAATGAAAGCTCTCAGATCTTTTCAAGAGATGAAGGAGAAGGGTACTATTCCAGATCATATTGTTTTTGTTGCCGTTATACATGCATGTAGCCATTCTTGTTTAGTGCAAGAAGGCCGTGCTTTCTTTAACCAAATGAGAAAAGAATACAAGATTGAGCCTAGGATTGAACATTATGCTTGCATGGTTGATCTTTTATCACGTTCTGGGCTACTAGCTGAAGCAGAGAACTTTATCCTTTCTATGCCGCTGCAGCCTGATGCAAGTATGTGGGGAGCTCTACTTAGTGCTTGTCGAGCTAGTGGAGATGCCAAGACTGCTGAACGTGTTGTAGAACGTCTTGTTGAATTGAACTCTGACGATCCGGGGTATAATGTTTTAGCTTCCAACGTATATGCCACTTTGGGGAAGTGGGACCAAGTGAGAACAATACGAAAATCCTTGAAAGTTAGAGGACTCAAAAAAGACCCAGGATGTAGTTGGATTGAAATTCGCAACAGAGTTTTTATTTTTGGCACTGGGGATAGGTCCTTTCAACAATACAAACAAGTCAATGAGCTCATACGGGACCTCAACAATGCAATGGATAAGGAAGGTTATGTTGCTGACTTAAAATTTGTTTTGCATGATGTTGGTGAAGAGGAGAAGATAAATTTTCTTTGTGGGCATAGTGAAAGACTTGCTATAGCATTTGGATTGTTGAACACAAAAGAAGGTTCACCTTTGCAAGTAATGAAGAATCTCCGGGTTTGTGGGGATTGCCACACTTGGACCAAGTATGTGTCAAAAATTGTGCAGAGGGAAATACTAGTTAGAGATGCAAATCGCTTTCACTTGTTTAAGGATGGGACATGTAGCTGCAGAGACTACTGGTGATTAAAGTCTGCCGACCTTCCTCATACTTAGGAGATGAAAAGATTCCTACGATTGAAGAAATTAAGGATTTATCATTTGGAAACAATCTGGAGGTGAAATATCTCTCTGCTTGTTAGATTTGTGAGGTTTCAAGCTATATCTCCTGTACTATTACGTTTCTACCTTAAGTTGCAGGACTGGTGCACTATTTGACTTCAAAAAGAGATGCAAAAGTATTAAGGATCTTCGTATCTGGTAAAGTCTTCACTTTTTAAAGATAAAATTGCTGTTATAGGGTTTGTGAGCCATCTCCAGCGTGCTTTTTACTTCTGTGTATTCCTGTTAACTCATTATTAGGGTATTGCATTAGAAACTCCGTTATGCTGTGACAAAATTTCAGATAAAATGGTTGTACTTTTATCTTCATTCCTTATTCTGTTTTAATTTTGGCCAGTCATTGAAGAGCCTGCTTCTTTCTAGTGGAATAGCGTGCCTACTTTCTCATTCGGAGGTCAAAAGATAGAGATACATACAAAGGTATACTACTATATTTCTTTTCTGGTAGGTTAAAAGTACATTAAATTTCCTGCTGTGATACACCTGGTATTGGACGTTTAATTCAATAGTCCAATCATTTAAATCTCATAATTCAGAAGTTTTGTCCTCTTTATCATGTATGGGTTTATACATAAATCAAGAAAAAGAATATACCTGGTAGATCCGTGAGCTTCTTTTCGATTGATCTTTTCATTCGTCCATCATATCTTTTTGTTGCTTCTATCAGTCGGATCATAATTTCAGAAAACAAAGGTTTACATGACAAATTAAACACCATTATTGTTAATGACCTCAGTAGGTTCTGGGACTGTTATCTGAGCAATCAAAAGCTTGATCATAGCCCACCCGGTTTGAGATATAAGTGGCAGAAGAAAAATGAAAGTTGTCTATAATTATAAGCTAGATATTTCATGGGAACTCATGTTACTAATTCATTCATTGAATATCTTTCTTGCCCGTATGAAGAATGTGGAATAGCAGGAACCAGCAAAATACTCCTAAAGGGAATGATCGCAGAACGTGAGCTACTTTGATTTCAACTTTGTGCTAGTTGCATGGAGGAAACTTGTATGTAACAATCAAGGGTGTCCTAAGTGGATTTTTATGCTTACTTTAGCTGGTCATGGCTGATTGACTACCAGGGATAGGCTGGCTAGATGGGGTGTTGACTGCTGATCAAGTATGCCCTCTTTGTTCTGTAGAGAATGAAAGTGTAGAGCATTTGTTTCTGCCAGAATGTGGTTGAAGTTGTTACAGTGGCAGGGTATATGTAGAGCCAGTCATGGGCTGGGAGGATGAATTGGCCTAGACAGGAAGTCTTATGCAGGGGAAAACTGTTGGTGCTGCAGTTATTGGAATTGTGCTTGCAGGGGCAATTTACTTTATATGGCAAGAAAGAAATATGAGGGTTTTTCGGGGTAAACAAAGAAATGCTGAAGTAGTTACAAAGCTGCTTATGCAAAAGACATTCTGCAGAGGAACAACGAAATGCAGTTTGACAAGAAGATTGGAGCAACTCAATTACTATCCATAGCATGTATTAGATAATTTTCTTTTGACTAGGCTGTGTAGTAGGTTGAACTGGAGCTGGCTGAAATTGGGATGAAATTCCACTTTAAGCTCTTTTTTGTACTGTACATAATGTTTACTTGGTAATTAAATTTTTTTATTCACCCCCAAAAAAAAAAAAACGTTGTGCTAGCTACTTCCTCACTGTTTTTGCCTAGATATTCTACTGCTGCAAGCTGAGCACATAGCTATGTGGGTATTAGAAACTGTAAGAATATCTAGGATATCTTCACTTTAAAATGAATAATTTTTCAGTACTCTAACAGTAACAATCTGATCTTTTGAAATAAATTACTGCACAATTTATTACTTAATGGACACTTGAAAATTACATCTGCAGTGTTACTTCAGGTAGCAAGTAAAGATAGCTAAGTAAGAATTTCATACTTCTATTCTTGATAGTCCAGAAAACATCCAAAACATGATACAAGCAGTTCAGCCATCAGTTGATGGAGTTTGTTGTTATTTCCATGAATTATAATACAGCAGCAACTTTCACAAACTAGTTCATTTAGCAGCAAATGCTTTCTGGTAATTTTCATGAAGCAGCTGGAATTTGGTTACTAATTTGTCTCGAGGTGGCCAGTGTTCTTTGATTACTGGAGCATCATAAAAGTTATTCATCCATGCTGACAAGAGAGGTAATTTGGCTGCATCAAACAACTTCAGGCCGATTACCTCTTCAAATACATCAAGAAGATATGCCAACCAACCAAGTGAAAGGTCCAGGTATCCTATTTGCTCTCCACCAAAAAATTTCTTTTCTTTCAGTTGCTCTTCAAGGAGTTCCAGATTTTGTACTGCTGGACCAAGAGCTTCGTTTTTCTCGTTTCCTTGTCCTGTGAATACAGTCCATATTGATGGCAGAAGCTGCAGACAAAAGAAACATATCAACAAAAATTCAATTCATTCTTGAAAAGTAAGCTTCTTGTTATAACTGGAAAATGTCTACTGTGAGCAATACTCACTATTATCTTGTCACTCTCTTCACATATTAATATAGACACAAAAAGACAACAATAACAACTACACATCAGTCTCAAACAAGTTGTTGTCGGTCATACGAATCTTCACTTCTTTTAAGCTCAACTCATACCATCATCATACAAAAATAAAATAAAAGTGAAAGCGTAAAATAAGTTATATATATATATCACCTATATGAATCTTTTTCTTTCATTGAGCCCTATCTTTAGCTAATTCTATATTGATTTTAATGATTTATAGGTCTTTTGAAACTAACTTATTTTAGGTCTACTATGTCTTCTTTTAACACCTTCACTCACCATAGTTTCATACTGACGGACTGGTGCATCTGTAGATGATGCAGTGGCAGAAATTCTCATTTATTTTGTTCTGAAATTAACAGATCAATGGTTTCTTACCTTCTCCTCCCCAAATTTTGCCCAAAAACGCACGATGGCTTTCTCGTAAGGGTCCTGAGGTAACAAAGGAGCTTCCTTCCAAGTCTCGTCAATATACTCGAGAATTACCAGTGATTCACAGATTGGTTTGCCTTTGTGTACAAGCACAGGAATCTTTTTGTGAACAGGATTATGCTGCAGGAGTTCAGGGCTCTTCTGACTTAAATCTTCATAAATAGTGTCATATTGGATCCCTTTGATGTGTAGTGCCCAAACAGCCCTCAAACCAAATGGGCTCGACCATGTTCTGTGAAGCTTGAGTTCTTCTGCCATGTTGCTTTGCAAGTGATATCTGAAAGTTAAGTCTATTAATACACTCAGGTTGTTCTTTTATTTGACAAAAATGATGTATAATGGAGTATATGTCTAGTTATTCATGTGCTTGGAATCTTCTTCCTTAGCTACCAGACAAATATGGACTAACCTGCTTTGTTTGGAATCTTTGGAAAGGATCACGAATTTCTTACACTAAGCTAAAGAATGATTTGGACTTGCTTTATCACAACTTTGTTACCAGAGATGACAACTCCAATGATTTGTTTCGCTTGGTCTTTTGTGTTCACTTGTTCTTTATCTTATTTTGAGAGGGACATTCACGTTCATCTGGTGGTACATTGTGATAGAAGCTTTGTACCACAAAAAAGCTCAAGAATTTTAATAAGTATTCTAGTCCATTCCACATTTTCATTAGTTTCAACACTTTAGCACCCCTAATTATATTTTCTACTAGTGTTCTCAGAATTTTTCTAGTACCCAAAGAGCGGAAGGTAACATCTTTTGATTCATATTTTTTTATTTCTTTCCGTTATCAAAAGCGTTACGAACTGAAATAGATGGAATTATCAATGGTTAAAAATAGAAAAATAGCATGGGCTAGTCAGTTTTCGGATGAAAAATAGTCAGTGTTTAAAGTCATTGGAAATTAGTCACTCTTTTGATGAAACACGAAAAGTTCCAGCACAATATGCATGATTATGGAACTCATGTGCATAAACTTCTAGCATATTATGTTGGAACTCCAGCGCACGCATATTATGTCGGAAGCCCACATGCAAGAATTCGAACTCCAACATATTATGTTGGAATATTTCATGATTTTTAAGGGTGTTTTTGTTCAGATTGTATCTTTACATAAAAAAGTGGTAATTTCGATCACTTTTGAAACAGTGACTATTTTTCAATTACCAATTGTATATCATTTTTTATTTTTTCGTGTTAAAAATGTGAAATGTTTATTTTTGGTCAAAATAGCACGGGCTAGCTAGTTTTCGGAATAGTCATTCAAAAATAGCCAGCATTTGCAAAGTCATAAAAAATAGCCATAATTTTGCTGCAACACGAAAAGTTCCAGCATAATATACTGGAGATCGATGCAACTGTGTATGAACTTCCAGCATATTATGCTGGAACTCCAATACGCGAAAAGTTCCAATATATTATGCTGGACCAGTATATTATATTAGAAATCCAATATATTATATTGGAGTTCCAGTATAATATATTGGAGTTTCAGTCTACTTATGTTGGAATTCTAGTACATTATACTGGAGTATTTTTTTGAATTTTGAACAATGTTTTTATTCAGATTTATCTTTACATGAAAAGGGACTAAATTTCTATTACTTTTGAAATTGTGGCTATTTGTGAATGACCACTTATAAATTTGGTTATTGAGCATTTTCATTCACTGAAGCAACTTGAACAAAATAAAAGTAAAAGAAAGAAATTCATTGACTTCGAAAAGGAGGTCATTTTTGAATTTCTCATTTATTTTTGGCCTTATATGGCCCATGTACCTAACAGAAGTCTTCTGCTAGCCTAGTGTTAGGAGTGACAAAAGGGCAGGTCGGATCGGATTTGTTTCGGATAAAAAATGGGTAATAAAAAAATGGATCAATTATCCGACCTGACCTATATTTATTACGGATAAAAAAAATCGGTGGATAATATGGGTAACCATATTATCCATGAATTCTTGCATATGATCACTCTTGGGAGAATTCTTAGTCTCCCTAACTTGATGAACCCCCAATTTGATACTTTGTAAAAGGTAGACTCATTAGTTATCCATTGGTTGATCATTGGTTATCCATTTTCTAAATAGATAATATGGTTCTTATCCATATTTGACCCATTGTTAAAAAGTACATTATCCAACCCATTTTTGGTGGATAATATGGGTGGTTAACTATTTTATTTTAATCTTTTTGTCACCCTACCCAGTGCTGTGAAAATTGCACGGGGCGGCCTATTTGATCACCGCCATTTAACCTATAACTATTTTTTTAAAACTTTTAACTTGTACCCACTTTTTAAATAACTTCAACCCCATTTTTCCTCCTCCTCCTCCTCCTCCTCCTCCTCCTCCTCCTCCTACTTCTACTCCTACTTCTCCTACTTCTACTCCTACTTCTTCTCCTTCTTCTTCTCCTTCTTCTTCTTCTTCTTCTTCTTCTTCTTCTTCTTCTTCTTCTCCTTCTTCTTCTTCTTCTTCTTCTTCTTCTTCTTCTTCTTCTTCTTCTTCTTCTTCTTCTTCTTCTTCTTCTTCTTCTTCTTCTTCTTCTTCTTCTTCTTCTTCTTCTTCTTCTTCTTCTTCTTCTTCTTCTTCTTCTTCTTCTTCTTCTTCTTCTTCTTCTTCTTCTTCTTCTTCTGCTGCTGCTGTTGTTGCTGCTGTTGTTGGTGTTGCTATGAAACTTCAATTCATGGGATGATTGACATAAGTATGTTTATCAGATTATTTAAAAATAAAATATAAATAATTACATGAGTTTGTAGGCAATAATTTATGAATATTTCTACGGAATTCTGTTCTTTCACATTTATTGTTTTCAAAATATATGATTTAGATATTGTTGGCAATCTGATTATTTTATAGTAGTAATATACTATGAAGAATAAAGTGATTATTTATCTTCTTCTTCTTCTTCTTCTTCTTCTTCTTCTTCTTCTTCTTTTAATAGAAATTTATTCTTTCCCATTTCTCACTTTCCTGAACTCTCGCACATAGAGAGAGCTTGATGCACTGTGTTGCTTTGTTTATCGACTATGTATGGGGGCAAATCGGACGTAGAATGAGGCGAGTATGCATATACGCACGGCCGACGTACAGGCCGGGCCCGCCTCCTTACGAGGCCGACGACATTTGAAGACGTCCTCCCTCATGGCCGCATGGCGAAAAGGATATGTCCCCGTCCATAACGGCGCGTCGACGAGCCAGTCCAGGTGGACATCCCCGACCCCCTTCTATATAAAGGAGGGTCCCCCTAATTTGTAACACAAGTATTATTGATCATTAATAACACAATTCTCTCTCTACCACTTTTCTCTCTACTGTTATCACTTTACTGCTCACTTGTTCTTATACTTGATTAAACTTTATCATCTTTTCATAAGGATAGCATATACACGAATCCAACGATCGATCATCAATATATATTACCATTGATTCCGATTGACCCATCATTTGTATTGATTGATTTGCTTAAAAAGTCTTCAACCACTTTGAGTCAAACAATTTGGCGCTGTCTGTGGGGATTTCGAGAATCAAACTCGTAGTATACATTCATAAGATCCGATCATCGGAAAAAGTCTGGAAATGGCCGAAAATAACACTCGATCCAAGGCTGTGGAAGAAGTTACCACAAACCTCCTGAGTTCCATGAACGAGGCTGGTGGTAGCGCAACCATCAACGCTACTCCCTTTGCCGCGCATGAAGCAGAGGCCTCCCCTCCCCACTTCGGGAACCCTATTACCCCGCTGGAAAGGGACACCTCCAATCCAAAAGAGGCACCCCCAGCTGCGGAAATGCAGTACCAGCAACAAGCAACACCACCGCGACAGATGAGCAGGAAGAAACATTAGCCTCCATCCTCAGGAAAATGGAGGAAATGGAAAGCGTAAACCTGGCCCTCCGCGACCAGATGAAGGAGCACCAGGATAGGGTTGATAAGATTCCCAGGGCGCCCAAACTACTACCCAAACGGGATGTAGGAAGGTTTGTGTAACAACCCTACTCCGAAGAACCAGCACCCTGCACCATTCCGAAAACCTTCAAGATGCCCCCCTACCTGAAGGTGTACGACGGAACCACCGATCCCGATGATCACCTCATCCACTACGTCACTACAGTAAAAGGTAATGACTTGTCTAAAGAACATGTACCATCAGTGCTGCTGAAGAAGTTTGGCGAAACGCTGACCGGGGGAGCGTTGACCTGGTACTCTCAACTACCTGCCAAAACAAAGCTACCAAAAAACTGTTAAGCCGGTCATGAAGTACCCTCCCACGACCTGGGACGAGATCCATAATGCCTACTGCGCCAAGGTACGGGCAGTTGAGGAGGATCTTAACGGACCAACCCGATGGCTAGCGGCCGTGCACCCGGATACAAGAAGAGATCGGTGTCATGAGGGATGCTGGGAACTTCCCCCTCGTCCCAGCAAGGAGCGACACCAACCCTATATGAGATCTTCGCTTCTGCCCCCACGTCATACAGACGCCGTGCAATGCCACCTCGCCCTACTCAAGAACGAACGAGGTACGCCCCCTTTACTTTCTTTACATAACTTTTGTGTTTCACCCTCAGAAGTAGTGTACGCATGGGAAAAGCTCGGCACTAAGTTGCAGCGGCCCAAAAAGATGAAATCGGACCCAGCCACAAGGAAATCAAACGTCCTGTGCGAGTTCCACCAGGAACGAGGGCACCGGACTGAAGACTGCATCAGTCTGCGGCAGGAAGTCGTCAGAATGCTCAACCAGGGTTACCTAAAGAAGCTGCTCAACGACAAAGGGAAAACTAATTTTGCATGCGGACGGGAGCGCTCCCGGGGACCCCCAAAGCCGCCCTCTCTGACATGTACGGTAAACATGATCATCGGAGAAGGGGACAAAGTCACCATTAACCACGTCAATTTGCCAGCACACACCGATTGAAGAGGACCATCTCCCATGAACGGTACGGTGACCTTGAAGGAAGTATCACCTTCGATAAGTCTGACGCCGACGGTTTGTGTTTCCCTCATTATGATGCTTTAGTTATTACTCTACGTATCATTGATACTGATGTCAGGAGAGTCATGATATCATTCATCCGAGAGTCCTCTCACAGATGGGACTCGAGGATAGGATAACCCCCAAGTGCATAACTCTAACTGATTTTAACAATGCAGTAGAGCGCACATCAGGAGAGTTTACCCTGCCTGTCCTCGTGGGGGGCGTTACCCTGGAAACTACCTTCCATGTGATGAACCAGGAGACAACCTACAACGTCATCATTGGGCGCCCATGGATACACGCCATGCGAGCGGTCCCGTAGAGTCTATACCAAGTCATCAAATTCCCTACTCCATGGGGAATATTCAGCATTAAAGGGGAGTCGCGCACAATGCAGGAATGTTACAAGATAACTCATGACTGCACCCACACCAGGCAATTAAGTGGGGCGAGTGCGGAAGCATAGTAATCATCCATGTCGGGGACCCAAGCGGACTTAACGGCCGATGCCATAAGGGATCCAGACATCGTAGAAGCCTAAAAAGATACAATTGAGGATCTCGACCCGGTTCAACTAGATTAGAACGACCCCGAGAAGAAGGCCTACATCGGCCTCGGAATCGCCAATCCGAGTAAGTACCATGAATTCTTAACTAAACATGCAGACACGTTTGTTTTTTCCCATGCAGACATGCCAGGGATCTCGCCAGATATCACCACCAACCGGCTCAACGTGGATTCGTTACATCCGCCAGTAAAGCAAGTCAGGAGGAAGTTCAATGCCGACATTAATGAGGCGGTCCGAGAGGAGGTAGACAAGTTGCTGACCAACGATTCTGTCAGAGAGTCAAAGTACCCGTACTAGGTCACTAACGAGGTGATGGTCAAAAAGAAGAGCGGGAAATAGAGGATGTGCGTGGATTTCACCGACCTAACACAAGGCTTGCCCTAAGGACTCCTTCCCCTTGCCTCACATCGACCAACTAATCGACGCCACCGCCGGACATGAACTATTAAGTTTATTGGACGCCTATTCCGGCTATAACCAAATTCTGATGGTCGAGGAAGATCAGGAGAAAAACCACCTTCATCACCCACCAAGGCAACAGAGTGATGCCCTTCGGGCTAAAGAACGCGGGGGCTACATACCAAAGGCTGATCACTAAGATGTTCAAGGAGCAACTTGGGAAAACCATGAAGGTTTACATTGATGACATGCTAGTCAAATCGACGAGGAAGGAGGATCATATCGATCACTTGCGAGAGGCCTTCGAGATATTAAACACTTATGGAATGAAGCTGAACCCCGAAAAATGTGTTTTTGGCGTGGCGTCCGAGAAATTCCTTGGCTTCTTCGTATCACAAAGAGGGATCGAAGTCAACTCCGACCAAATTAAGGCGATCGCCTCGATACCCGAGGCACTCAACAGCAATAAACAGGTTTAGAAGTTGACAGGCCGGATAGCTGCCCTCTATCGTTTCATCTCCTAATCATCGAACAGATGCCACAAATTCTTCAGTGTGCTGAGAAAAGAAAACGGGTTCCACTGGAACGACGAATGCGTCAAAGCCCTCCAAAAGTTGAAATCGTACCTGACGTCCCCACCACTGTTGGCAAAGGCAGAACCAGGTGAACCCCTACTGACATATCTGGCCATTTTAGAAGTCGCAGTCAGCGCAGTACTCGTCCGCGAAGAAAAAGGTTTAAAACTAGCTGCTAGGTATGGGGCCCGCCGACTGATCCTGCATTGCGACTCGCAACTTGTGGTAAATCAAGTCACCGGGACTTATCAGATCAAGGAGCAGAGGTTACAGAAATATTGAGTCGAGATCTGCAAGCTGATGGCCCAATTCGACGAATGTCGCTTCGAACAAGTTCGTAGGGTACATAACGCTGAAGCCGATGGGTTGGCTAAACTGGTCGCAGCAGCACTAACCTAAACAAAGAGAGCACTGTCACCTTCATGCACTCCGACATCGACCACAGCGAGGTATTCTCCCTGCACCTAACTTGGGACTGACGCAATCAATTTGTGTCATATTTGCAGGATGGCAACCTACCACACGACAAAAAAGAAG
>JASVEL010010697.1:0-42350 GCA_032618575.1 Nicotiana noctiflora | reverse complement strand
ACTGAGCTTTGAGAAAGGAAATAACACGGCTGGGGGTGTGATCTAGAGTACCACTCCACTCAATACGTGGAATGCCTGGCATAGCCAGTGTCACGGTCTTGGCGTGACAATCAAGAATAGCGTAATGGGGCGACAACCTGTCCATGCCCAGAATAATATCAAAATCGACCATCCCGAGCAACAATAGATCTGCTCTTGTCTCAAAACCGCAAATGCAAACCAAATAAGACCGATACATACGGTTCACAGCCAAAGAATCTCCCACCGGAATGGAAACATAAATGGGAGGCACTCAAAGAACCTCGAGGCACACCCAGATGAGAAGAAAAATAAGAGGACGCATATGAAAAAGTGGAACCGGGGTCGAATAGAACCGATGCCTCCCTGTGACTAACCAGAATAATACCTGTGATGACAGAGTCAAATGCAACAGCTGCAGCGCGATCAGGAATAACATAGAATCTGGCCTATCCCCTCTCTCGAGGGCGGCCTCTGGCACCCTGATCCCCGCCCCTGGCTGGCTGGGCAGGTGGAGAGGCAGCTGGAGCTGGAATGATGGCTTGCTGGTCCTGAGAACCACGCTGAGGCTGCGAAGACTGATGAGGTGCTCCCCTCTTGCGCCTGGGGCACTCCCTAACCAGGTGGCGAGTATCCCCACACTCAAAACAAGCTTTGGGAGGACGCGGTGGTTGTGACTGACCGGCCTCACCCCCACTAGTCTGACCCCTGGAAGGACCCCGCGCAGGAGGTGCACTGAAAACTGGGGGAGCATAATAAGGCTCTAGAGGTGCTGGAAGACCTGGAGTACTACCGGCTGCGGGCAATGCTGAATGAACTAGAAGACCGGAATAACCCCTGTCAAAACGACCGGCTGCTAAAGTGCGGGCACCAGAGAAATGGCCCGACTCACGAGACCTATTGGCCTCCCTCTCTCCTCACTCTCTAGGGAGCATACTCCCGATCCTCCTGGCAATGCTCACCGCCTGGTGATAAGGTATATCCGTCTCCAACTCCCTGGCCATGCTGGACCGGATCGGCAGAATAAGGCCCTCAATAAATCTCCACACTCTCTCCCGGATCGTGGCTACCAAAGCCAGTGCATGCCTGGCTAGACAGGTGAAACTAATAGCATACTTCGATACTGACTTGGAGCCCTGTCGCAACCGCTCAAACTCCGATCAACAAGAATCCCTAAGGCTCTGGGGAACAAACTCCCTCAAAACAGATCTGAAAACTGCGTCCAGGTCAATGAAGCAGACTCATCTGGACTATCCAACTCATACGTGCGCCACCAATCATAAGCGGCCCCACGAAGCTGAAAAGCAGTGAAGGAAACCCCGCTGGTCTCCACTATCCCGATGGTACGAAGAATACGATGACACTACTCCAGAAAACCCAATGCATCATCTGAAGCCAACCCACAGAACACTGGAGGATCATATTTCTTGAACCTGTCCAATCTACGCTGCTCGTCCTCAGAGGCAGCTGGCTCACCTCCGGGCTGCGCTGGAGCAGCAGGAGGCATAACCAAAATCTCTGGAACCTATCCCACGGGCATTCGCTGCTCAGGTGTAGCGGCTGCAGGAGTCCGGGCCCCTCCCCCGGCTTGAGATGTAGCTGCAGTGAGAGTAAGCAACCCTGCCCGAGCTAAAGTAGTATACATGCTCATGAACTGGGCTAGGGTCTCATGGAGTGCTAGACTAGTAGCAGCTGTAGTTGGCGTACCAGGTGCCTGCGCTCCAACCTGATCTGCCGGTGGCACCTCAGGGGCAGCGCGTGCGGGTGTTGTGGCTGCACCTCGGGCGCGTCCTCGTCCTCTACCACAACCCTGGCCTCTAGGGGCGGCAGGAGGGGGCGCGTGTGCCTGATCCTCGCAAGTAGCACGTGTCCTTACCATCTGTGAGAGAATAGAAAGCAGAAATTTAGATTTGGTGCCAAAAATGTCGCACGACAAGGAATCCAAAAGAAATGAAGAGTTTCCTAAACAGTTACGTAGCCTCTCGTAGATAAATACAGACGTCTTTGTATCGATCAGCGAGACTCTAAGTAACCGGTCTGTGTCTCGTGACTCCTATGAACCTAGAGCTCGGATACCAACTTGTCACGACCCTAGTTCACCAATCGTGAACCTGTCATGACGGCACCCAGTCTCCGCGACTAGGTAAGCCTAACATGATGTGGAATATACATGTTTATGAACATTAAATTAGAAATAGCGGAAAAAGATATAAAAAGGAATGTAATTAGTGCTGCTTGGCACATACACCAGTCAACCACATAGTATAACATACCACCAAGATCCGGAATCCCACGGGTAAGACAGGCTAAAAAGGGAAAGTACAACTGTGGCTCTAAACATCGAGAGTATCTATAAACAACGAAATGAGGAAAATATCTACTATCACTATCAGAATAGAAGGAGGGCCTCCGGATCCGCGGACGTAGCAGATCATACCTCGAGGTCTCCGAATGTGCTGCTGAATCACCTAAGCTGAGCCTGTCCTGATGTACCTGGATCTTCACAACAAAAGTGTGCAAAAGAGTAGCATGGGTACACCACGACGGTACTCAGTAAGTGCCAAGCCTAACCTCGATGGAGTAGTGACGAGGAAGGTCAAGGCCCTACCGAGAGAAACAATAACATAATAATCAAAATAGTAATAAGTAGGAATAAATAAGAATGAATCTGAAATAACGACAATAAAGTAATTACTACAACTAACTACGATTAGCTCACTAAAAGTAACCAACACAACATAAACTCAAATCAGCAAGTCCAGGACATGTGGGAATTGAACCCACAGTCCCACTCTATAATCAACAATCCAGGACCTACGAGAATTTAACCCGCAGTCCCAATAATAGTATCTCTGGGTCTCCGGGAATCGAACCTGCAGCCCGTGTCTCAATACCTCAGGATGTGTCTCAATGATCTCAGGATCTCCGGGAATCGAACCCGCAGTCCATATCTCAATAATATATCAATAAACTCCGGTTCTCTGGGAATCAAACCCATAGCCCTTGGATCTCTATGAATTGAACCCGGAGTCCACCAACACAACAAATAAAGAAACGCACAGAGAAAATATAATGTGCTTAACTACAACTTCACCAAAAACTAGTGCCAACAATTATCAAGAAGTTAAAGTATGACAATTAGGCAATTTGACAGATAAATCCTATCTAATCATGCTTTTCCTAACGAATATTAGGTAAAAGTAGCAATTTAATCAACTAAGAACAGAAATATCACAAATTGGACAATGCAAGTAAAGTGAGTTACATCAACCAGCGCATGTACACACCCGTCACCTCGCGTACAAGGCTTTTCAACTATCACATAATATCCTAGGGGTGAAGGTTCCCCCATACGAGGTTAGACAAGCCACTTACCTCGACTCCGGTACAAAACCGCTAAGAGACAGCTCTCTTGCCGCGGTTGTCGGCCTCCACAGGTATAGTATCTGATAAAAATCAATAGAATTACAACAAAATAGGCCAATTAGGCATTACCCAATCGAAACAATTCAAAATACACCAAAAACCACAAGTTGCCAAAACCCCACTTTTGGTATGCTTCTCAAAAAATTACGAAAGTTATATATTCAGGTTCCTTATCTCAACACGAGTCCACGCATATAAAATTTATCAAAATCAGACTCTGTTTGCCCATTCAAATAATGTAGGCCTAGGGCTAAAACCCCCCATTAATCCTCCATTAACAGTGAAATACTCAAGGATTTCATGATGAAATAATGAAATTAGGCCAAGAAACTTACCCCCGATGATTACCTGATGATATCCCAGCAATTTCCCGTCAATACCTTCTCTTAGGACTCAAAAATAGAGGTTTTGTGTAAATGGGTCGCGGAATGAACTGTTCTGGTTTTAATAATTCTGACTGGAAGTTAACCCTTCGCGTTCGTGTCCTTCCTCACGCGTCCATGATGCCTTTCCAAAACGAACCTTCGCAAACGCGACGCCCTTCACGCGTTCACGATGAAGAAATTCCCAGCCTCCAAAATTTGAACTACGCGAACGCGGCCTTCCCATCGCTAACGCGATGCCTCTCAAAAAAAACCTACGCGAACGCGACCTCCCCCATCACGAACGCGATGCTCAATCAGCCGACCCTACGCGAACGCGGGCACTGCCACGCAAACGCGAAGTCAAAAGGCATGGTGCACTGCTACTGCATTTTTTGCAGATTCTAAGGTTCCAAAATGTCCGAATGGTGGTCCGAATTCATCCCGAGGTCCCCGAGACCTCAACGAAAACCACCAACATACTCCAAAATACGATACGAACTTGTTCCAATCATAAAAACATGTCCTTAAACACAAAAAACATCGAATTATAGCAGATACTAGCCTAAGGTTTCATCTAAACTTCCGAAATTAACATTCAATCAAAAACCCGACCAAACGACGTCCGAATGACCTAAAATTTGCGAACATATCCAAAATCACATAACGAAGCTACCGTAATTGTCGGAATTCCATTCCGACCCCCGGATCAAAATCTCACCTATCGTTCGGATTCGCCAAAATTTCAAATTTTGGCATTTCAAGCCTAATTGAGCTATAGACCTCTAAAATACATTCCAAATGCGCTCCCAACCCCAAAATCACCTAACAAAGCTAATGGAACCATCGAATTTCCGTTTCGACGCCATCTTAACACTGTTCCGAATACGGGCCATTTTCCAACTCTCATTTAGGGACTAAGTGTCCCAAAACTCTCCAAATTCCGGAATCGACTCTCCCGGAAAACCACAATAGCAGAAATAAACTTAGGGGAACAGTTAAATTGGGGATCGGGGCATAAATTTCATAAAATGACCGACCGGGTCGTTACAGATGGAATCTTCTGCTACTTGATATGATCAACTTTGAGGTTATTTAGTTATGTCCATATCACTATATCCTTGATTGCCATGACAATATTATTACCTCAGACTGTCTAGCTTATGTTCCGGACACTACTAGTGAGACTCCAGCAACTTATTCAATTCCCCCAGTCTGTGAGTTCTCTGATGTGTTTCCTTATGATCTTCTTGGCATGACACCATATCTTATTATTGATTTTTGTGTTGACTTCGCTCTAGGTACCCAGCCTATATATATATATATATATATATATACCCTACCGTACGACATGGCTCCGAAAGAGTCGATGGAGGTGAAGGAACAACTTGAGGATTTGCTAACAAAGGGATTTGCTAGACTGAGTGTATCACATTGGGGTGCACCAGTGTTATTTGTGAAGAAGAAGGATGGGACTATGCAGATGAGTATTGATTACTGCTAGTTGAAGAAAGTCACCATTAAGAACATGCACTCATTTCTGCGTATTGATAAATTTATACGACCAATTGCAAGTTGGTGGGATGTTCTCTACTTGATATTGGAGTATTGTTAGTTGAAGATTCAAGATTTGGATGTTACCAAAACTGCTTAGCGGACTTGATATAGCCATTATGAGTTTCTACTAATTTCCTTCGATTTGAGTAACGCCCTTGTGGCATTTATTGATTTGATGAACATGGTGTTCAGGCCACATATTGATTAATTCGTCATCATCCTCATTGATGACATATTAATTATAACAACTTGACCGGTCATTTTTCTTTCTAGAACCCCATTCCCCTAAATAAGACTTCACATTTATGCATTTTCTTATTTATGACTTGCAAGGATGGTTAGTTCAGGATTTGGAAGGGTTTGGGTTGAAATCGGAACACTTGATTCCTTAAGTTGGTGCTATGTTTGACTTAAGTCAACATTTTGACTAGACAACCTCAGAATTGGGATTTGACTGTCCAATAGGTTTGTATGATGGTTCGAACTTAGGCATTTGTTCGGATCAGATTTTAGATGACCCGGAGCATTTTGGCTGTTAATAGTAAAAGTTAGTTCTTTCAAGATTTTACAATTTCTTTAAATTTGGTTCGGAGTAGGTTTTGGTGATATCCAGGTTCAAATAGAACTCTATCACCAGGAATAATTTTGTAATGTCATATAAGACTTGCACATAAAATTTGGTGCATGACATACTTGAAATTCATAAGTTTGATTCAATTGGTTTTGAGGTGTGTTTCTTAGTTAATGTTGTTTCGGGTGTTCCGAGTGTCCGACTGAGCTTGTTATATGATTCCAAACTTGTTTGTATTGTAAATCGGATGCGCTCGGACCAAGTTGGGAATCTGAAGCAACATCTGAACCATCAGTTTTTTGTCATAATCGCACCTGCGCTAAGCCAATCGCAGGTGGGGGCTCGCAGGTGCGAGGCAAGATCCGCAAAACAGAATGAGTGATTGCAGCCCAGGCACCACAAGTGCAGATGTTTTGGTGAACCAGCGTGATCATAGGTGCTAGATCAGTGGTTGCAGGTTCGGACATGTGCGCATATGCGGGCCTTTGAGTTCACGGATGCGGAGCTTAGCCAGTTGAGGAAAATGCGCACCTGCAATAATTTTTCCATAGGTGCGGAATCGCAAATAGGTCCAAGGCATTGCAGGTGCGGAATAACTTGAGGCAGTGAGGTTTATTTAGTACAGGACTTGGGCATTTTTATACTTGGGCGATTTTAGATCTTCAAAAAGGGAAATTTCAACATATCTATTAGGGGTAAGTGATTTCTACCTAATGTGAGTTCAATATATAAATTACATGTTATTTGTGGAATTCATGGGTTAGATGGAATATTTCACCACACAATTTGTTATGAAAGGTGAGAAACCCATATATTTGAGTTCATGAGGTTATGGATAACAACTTTCTTCAATAATTTCCAAAATCTGGGCATGTGGGCCTCGAGTTTAATTTCAGGAAGTTTACATTTAGGGTTGGGTTATTACTTAAATAGTTAGAATATTAACTTTTGAACATATATTTATTAGTTTATACACTATTTGAATAGTTTTGGATTGTTCGGCACAATCTGAGGGTTTGAGCATAATCTTGGACCAGAAATTAGGCCTTGAGATGAGGTATGTCTCTTTCTAACCTCGTAAGATAAAATTTACCCTATAGGTGAATTAAATAAATATGTGTATCTATTTGTGGGGGCTTCGGATGTACGAGGTGATGAGAGTCCGTACGTAGCTACTAATCATGCTATTGTTTGGGAGTATATGACCTGTATCATGCTATACTTGAAATGTTTGCGCCCTTACTTGATCATTTAGAATTTGAAAAAATAATTGTAAAAGTTAAATTCACTTACTTGAAATTGTGAAGGCAATACTTGGTATTAAATGAGAAATCTATACTTTCTTTAAAAAAATATTTGCTAATGTGGAGTGGGCCAAATGCCTCGGTAGAAGATAGATACATCTATCATTCATGTTAAATTAAGGAAAACTACTTACTTGAAAATCTTATAAAGAAAATGGGAAATCACTAGATTATTCACTATTGTCTTTCCTAGCAATGATGTTAGGCATCATCACAGACTAAATTAGAATTGGATCGTGACATTGATCTACTCCAACAACATGGATGAGCAGTAGCAGCATTTGAGAATGGTTTCTTTAGACCTTGCGGGAACATAAGCTATATGCTAAATTCTTTAAGTGTATGTTTTGGCTTGATTCTGTATTATTCTTAGGGCATGTTGTATTAGGAGAGGGTATAAAGGTTGATAGAGTTGTCCTCATCCTACTAGGCGACTGAGATCAGTAGCTTCTTAAGGTAAGAAGGTTATTATCGTCAGTTTGTGGAGGGCTTCTCATCTATTGTAGTACTTTTTACGAGATTGACCCAGAAGGGTGCTCTGTTCTTTTGGTCCAATGATCGTGAGGCGAGCTTTCAAAAGCTCAAGACAACTTTGACTACAACGCCATTTCTAGTGTTTCCTTCATGTTCGGGGTTGTATACTATCTATTGTGATGCATTATGCATTGGTTTGTGTTGTGTATTGATACAACATGGATGATTTATTGCATATGCTTCATTTCAGTTGAAGCCACATGAGTATAGTTATGTTGTACATGATTTAGAGTTGGCCGCAATTTTTCATGCTCTTCAAGCTCGAGGCACTATCTTTATGGGGTGTTCTGTGAAGTTTACACTTATCATCAAATCTTGCCGCACTTGTTCAAGCAAAGGGATCTCAACTTGAGGCAGTGCAGGTGGCTTGACTTACTAAAGGACTATTACATTACTATTCATTACCATTCGGGAAAGGTTGTGGATGCCTTGAGTAGGAAGGTAGAATGTATGGGTAGCTTGGCATTGATTTCTATAGAGGAGAGGCCATTAGCCTTGGACATTTACTCTTTGGCTAACAGAGTTGTGATGTTTGAAAATTAGAGCCCAGTTGAGTTCTTACATATGTTGTTGCATAGTTTTCACTAGTGGAGTAGATCAAGGCTCGTCAGTTTGTTGATCTGTAGTAGTTGGTTATTACAGATACAATATTGTAAGGTGGTGCCTAATATGTTTTGATCATATCAGATAGAGGCCCTTAGTTTATGCCGCATTTCTAGATAGCAGTGCATAGTGACTTGGGGACTCGGGAGAGCTCAGCACAACCTTTCATCCACATACTAACAACACTCCAAGAGAATAGTTTAGATCTTGGAGGACATGCTCAAAACATGTGTGATTGACTATGGAGGGCAATGGGATAGATTCTTGCCTTCGGTTGAGTTTTCTTACAACAATACTTATTGGTCCAACATCGGGATGGCTATATTTGAGGGCATATATGGTCGGCGATGACGTTCTCCCATCGGATGGTTGGAGCCTGACGAGGATAATATGTTACTAATTTGGTTAAGGATGACTTAGAAAAGGTAAAGTTGATTCAGGAGTAACTTTGCACAGCATAGTTCCGATAGAAGAGTTATGCAGATCAAAAGTCATACTTTATCATTTATGGTGGGTGTGAAGGCTTTCTTGAAAGTCTCGTCGATGAAGAGGATCATCAGGTTTGGGAAAAAGGGAAATTCAGCCCAAAGATTCTAGGGCCATTTAAGGTGTTGAGATGAGTTGGGGAGGTTGCTTATGAGTTTGCTTTGCTTCCCAGTCTGTCGGAAGTTCATAAGATTTTCCATATGTATATGCTCTGGAGGTGTCATGCCGACTTGTCACATTTGTTGGACTTCAGCAGGGTTCAGCTAGATGTGACTATGGGTTATGAGGAGGATCTAGTTGCCATTGTTGATACGCACCTTTTCCAATTGAGGTCCAACCGGATTTCTGTGGTAAAGGTTCAGTAGAGGGGTCAAACAGTCGAGGAGGAAAATTGGGAGGCTGAGGAAGGTACACATATCAGATATCAACACTTATTCAATACTCTAATGTATGATTCTAGACCAGGTCAAGAACAAACATTTGTTTAAGATTGGTGGAGAATGTAACAACCTGATCGGTGGTTTTGCTTTCTAGAACCTTGTTCCAATGAATAAGACTCTCTGTACTGCATTTACTAATTTATGCAGGGATGGTTAATTTGGAATTTCGAAGGGTTAGTTTGAAACTGGAACACTTGGTCCTTTAATGTTTGCTAAAAGGGCCAAATTTGAATCTTGTCAACATTTTGAGTAATTGACGTCAGAATCAGGATTGGATGGTTCCAATAGGTTCGCATGATGGTTTCAAACATGTGTGTATATTTGGATCAGATTTTGGATGAATCGGGAGAATTTCGGTGCAAATAGCAAAAGTTGGCTCTTTGATGTTTTAAAGTTCTTTAAATTTGAGTTGGAGTATGTTTTGGTGTTATCAAGGTCGAATTGGGATTTTGGAGATCAAGAATAGTTTTTTATGGTGATGTAAGATTTGCGCGAAAAATTTGGTGTCGTTCAGAGTATTCTAAGTATGATTCGACGCATTTGGAGCCATTTGTAAAATTGAAGTTCATAACTTGATTCAACTTGGTTTTGGGGTGTGATTCTTGGTATTTTTGTTTTTTATGCATTTTTGATATTTCAAACAGGTCTATATTATGTTTATAGACTTGTTGGTGTAGTTAGAACGGGTTGCGAGCGGCTCGAGTGTGTTTTGGACCACCCAGAGCCAAGTTAAAGAATCTTGATTTTCTAGTTCTGGTTTCCTTCTTCGCATACACGAAAGCCATCTCGCATTCGCAATGACGGATTTGGGCAGCGGGGAAATTTTCCCTTTGTGTCTACAAAAGCCCTCCCATGTTCACGTAGAACGAAGTGCCTGAGGGTAGGGGTGGGCAGATTCCATTACTCTTTGCGTTCGCGAAGGGTAGGCCAAGCCAACCTTAGCATTTAAGAGTTAC
The DNA here is from genome assembly GCA_032618575.1 of Nicotiana noctiflora. Taxonomy (NCBI): domain Eukaryota; kingdom Viridiplantae; phylum Streptophyta; class Magnoliopsida; order Solanales; family Solanaceae; genus Nicotiana; species Nicotiana noctiflora. Next base: position 32,093 of record JASVEL010010697.1, on the reverse strand, counting down.
ATGTTGCATTCACGATGAATCATTTATAGGGGTCTGGGCCAGTTTTTATCACGAACGCGAGACCTCTTCTGTGTTTGAAAAGAAGAGGGCAGCTGGGCAGTGTGTTCTAAAAGTCGAGACTTAGCCTTTTTTTTATTTCATTTATTACACTCTTGGGTGATTTTGTGGCATCAAAGAGGCATATTTCAACCTAGCTAATAAGGTAAGTAATTTCTACCTAATGTGAGTTTAATACATATATTATCGATAGATTTTAACATGTATAATTATGAAATTTACGGGTTTAGTTAAAAACCTAGGTTTTGATAAAAATGAGATTTAACAACGAAAATTATTATAGAATGGGGTGAAAATTATGTATTTGAGTTCATGAGGTTATTTTCATGACCTAAAATTTAACCATGGTCGTGATAGCACTTATCGTGATATAAGGCAATCCTACTTTCCAAATATTACTACTAAACAAATTATAAGAGAATAATAAAGCATTTCAATATTTAAGTTTTTCATAAACTGAATCAACTCTAAATATAATATAGAAAAATATGGAAAACAAGCCCCAAACATCAGGGTGTCACTAAGTCATGTGGGTATAAAACTATAAACTAGGAGATATAAATTGTCTAACTGTCCAAAAGAAGAAATGACAAGAGGAGTAACAAGGTCCTACGTACACTAGCAGCTACCTCGCAATCTCCACAGATAGCTGGCCTTAACTTAACGATTGTTGCACTCTAAGGTGTAGTATGAATACAACCGACTCAGAAGTAACATAAATAACTAAGGAACTGAGAAATAGTGATGAGCTAAGCAAAATAATCCAATTATTTATTTTCACAATTTACAATAAACATGAATAAATAGGTAAATTCCATAACTCAGTAAATGCCACAAAAAAATTTAATAGATAAATGCAACAATAAAAAAACTAAATACAACCTCATAGTAGTTTCACTCCATCACTCATCATTATCACTCAGCACTCAACATACTCAAAACACTCAATACTCTATGCTCACTAGAGTGTGTACAAACTCCGGATGGGCTCCCACAGCCCAAGCACTAAGCACAGACAGCTCACGTGCCATAATATCAACACCTGGATTTACATGGTCAGCTTATATGCTATGCAGACAGCTCATGCGCTATGGTATCAATACATTGACCCACACGTTCAGCTCATGTGCTACGCAAATAACTCACACACTATGTTTTAATATTCTCACAACCAGACTCTCGGCCTCACTCAGTAAAGTACCTCTCCAGCGTCATAATGTACTACCAATAAATATGACACGGCCTACACCAAGTATCACAATATATCAGGGAAATAATAAATACTAAGGTAAACATGTACAATAATTTCTATGACTGAGTACAAACAGCGTGGGCATGAAAGAAGCCTAAACATGATCTCTAATGTGCAGGCAGACAAGTTCACCAACAAGTAAATGCATATACACAGATAATGCTTATTACGCCTAACAGCCTCACGTGATGGACCAAGTCTCAATTTCTCGAGGAATACACCCACACATTGGTCACCTAAGCATGGGTATCACCTTCAAACAGTCACATGATATCAAATTTTTCGGGTTTATACCCTCAAGGGCAGAGTTAAAGTTGTTACTTACCTTATAAGTATAAATCCGACACCGGGATGCCCTCGTCTCTAGAAATGGTCTTTAAAAGCTGTGAGTCTAACCATAATCATATTAATACCATCAATATGTGCAAAAGAATTAAATTCTGCTATAAAAACTACAAATATGCCAAAAATCCAAAATTGGCCAAAACTCGACTCCTAGACCCACGTCTCTAAATTAGTCAACAATGACATAAGAGAAAACATTATCCTCTCCCAAGTATAACTATATAAAATTTATCAAAATTGGACTCCATTTTGTCCCTCAAATCCCTATCTAAAACTCTCCAAAACTCAAGCTCTAACTCCATTATTTTCACTTTGAAATCATCAATAAATATCAATAACAAAGATAGATTCATGAAATACAACCAGCGAGTAAAGAACACTTATCCCAATCCCTACGGTAAATATCGCCTCAACAATTTCAAAAATCCAAGCTCCCCAACTTAAAATATGACCGAATGAACAAACCCTTATTTTATATATTTTCTACCTGCTATTCTGCCTCGTTTCTCATACCAAACGATCCGTAAACTTGCTTTTTATACCTCAAATGGAATCCTTGTTATATTTTAGTCAAGCTAGGATTTTGAATCACTCAATTTGACCTTATATTGAAAGAGATATGTTGGTTTAAATTTTTCATATATTGTAGATTTTTAAATACACAATGAGTGGCAATTCCGCAATTAATCTCAAAAATCCGGTAACCTAATTCTTAGTAAAATGAATCCTCATACCATGTTCAATTTCGAAAATTCTTTTCATTACGATTTTGTAGTTATGATGCATATCTAGTACTTCCATCAAAAAAGAAATCGGAGCTCATTTGTTCAATATGATATCATTTATGCTTGAAGAATCTGCGTTGAAACATAAGTAAAACAAGCGCAACACAACCCAAACCTATCCGAAACTCACCCGAGGCACTCCGGACCTCAACCAAAAATTCCAACAAGTCCTATATCATTACCTAAACTCAGTCAAACCATCGGAGCATCCAACACACCACCAAAATACCAAATCAATCTCGACTTCAAGCTTAAGAACTTCTAAACATCCAAACTCATCTACAACGCCGAAACTTATTAAACCACGTCCGAATGAACTCAACTTTTTTACTTGCTCAAACTTCTTTATCTGAATTCTGTGCAACATGGTAGGTTAGAATTACTTGTTTACCTTTGTATGAAATTGTATTGAATTGAATATCTTTTTTGTTGTTGATGTGTGTTTACTTGGGGACTACGGACGGTTTCCCGGTAGATCCCCTTTACTTATTTCTTTTGTACTAAGGATTGATATTCAAGTTGATCCCCTAGTACAATTTATGGAACTACGCGACTGCACCTAGTAGATTCCCCTAGTATTGGGTATTTAAATTTGGGGACTACGGAACTAGATTCCGTTGGATCCCCCCTCGCACTATGAATTGGACTATGGGATGTCAACCAGGAGATCTAATGGATAATTACATTTGGGTACTGCATAACGGTATCCACGGTTGCTGGATATTTACATTTGGGAGCTACAGGATGATATCCTGGTGGTCCCTAGTTGTTATCTCTGTGTTGAGCTGTATTCTTTCTATGATGTTCTCTCTATATTAAAATTGTTGTTATTCTCATTGTTAATATTGTGTTACTTCATACTATTTGTTTTTTTTATATATATATGTATATGATCGGTAGGGCCCTGACCTTCCTCGTGACTACTCGATTGAGGTTACACTTGGCACTTTTTGGGTACCGTCGTGGTGTACTCATGCCCTTTCCTGCACATATTTTTTGGGTGCGAATCCTGGTTCTTTTACTCGGCCCTACTATTATTGAGTCAAGGTGACTCTTTAGAGACTTCAAGGTATATCTGTTGCATCTTTATACCAAGGAGTCCCTCTCTATTCTCTCTTGTAGTTATAACCCTTATGCATTTCTTTTGATTTATACATTAGGAAATAGAAAACTATATAGTGTCCATGGCTTGTGATTCTCAGATTCCGAGTTCTGGGAGTTGTACGGTTTTGAGATCTTGTATTGGTATATGTCGAGCGGCACCTTAAACGCTGCTATATTTGTTTATCTTCAGTTTTTATTTACTTTTTTGAATTTTGTTTTCTTTTTCACAATTCTTACGCTTACCTAGTTGTAGGGACTAGGTGTTTTCATGACAGTTCACGGAGAGAAAACTTGGGTCGTGACAAGTTGATATCAGAGCTCGATGTTCATAGGAGTTATGAATCACAAGCCGATTTATTAGAGCCTCGCACATCGGTTCTTAGATGTATGTGCTTATCCAGATGAGGCTATGTAATTGTTAATAAAATTTCACATTATGTGAATTCCTTGTCATGCAAGATTTTTGATATCAAAGTTGTAAACTTCTATCTTCTATTCTCTCATAGATGGTTAGGACACGTGCTACTAGAGGTGACGAGACACCCGTGCCCCCTGTGAGAGCCGTCAGAGGTCGGGGCCGAGGTAGAAGCCGGGGATGCGTATGTGGTGCAGCCAGAGCACCCGTGTGAGCTTCTAACAAAGAGCCACAAACAGTTCCATCTGGAGCTTAGGCACCCGACACCCCTACTGCAACTACTACTCCAACTCTCCATGAGACTCGTGTGCAGTCTATGAGGATTTATACCACTCTAGCTTAGGCAAGGTTGCTTCCTCTTTTTGCAGCCACATTCCAAGCCGGGAGAGGAGTGCAGACTCTCACAATCCGCACTCTTGAGCAGCGAGTGCATGTTGAGTAGGTCTTAGAGATTATACCGACAAAACTTGTAGCGCTATCTTAGCCCGAGGAGAGGGTAATAACTTTAGAGGAGGACCAGAAAAGGCTTGAAAGGTTCAAGAAGTATCAGCCTCCTACATTCAGTGGACTAGCATCAGATGATGCTCTGGGATTTTTAGAGGAGTTCTACTGAATCTTTCGTACCATGTTTATATCAAGATCTAGCGGGGTTTTCTTCACTACCTTCCAGCTTCGAGGAGCCTCCTATCAGTGGTGGCGTACTTATGAGTTAGACAGTCCAGATGAGGCATCTTCCCTGACTTGGACTCAGTTCTCAGATATGTTCCTGAAAGAGTATATTCCTCAGAGCCTTAGGGACACATGTTGCATAGTACCCTAGCATTTGTGCTAGGGTACTATGACTGTCTTGGAGTATGCTGTGTGTTTCACTGATTTGACTAGACATGCACCAATTTTAGTCTCTACTATTTGTGAGAGAGTTTGTCAATTCATTGAGGGGTTTTATTTCCTACATTAGCTCTTGCATGGCTCATGAGTTTGAGATAGATATTTCTTATCAGCATGTGATGAGCGTTGCTAGGAGAGTAGAGGGTATACATGCTCGGGACCAGGAGAAGAGGGAGCCTAAGAGGTTTTGAGAGTCAGGCTATTATTCTGGTGCTTGTGCCCCAGGTGCAGCTCGTTATAGTTGGGGTTATATGAGTCACCCCATTTATTTAGCTTTTCTAATGGTATTCTAGGTCCTCCTAGACCTCAGGAGCCTTATTATGCACCTCTAGTATCCAGTGCGCCTCCTTCACTAGGTGTTTTCAATGGCCAGACACATCCTTCGTGTCCTCCTATTGCTTGTTTTGAGTGTGGCGACAAACACTATATGGTGAGAGATTGTTCCAGACTTTGGAGGGCACACCTCTATAGACTTCTCAGCCACAACATGCCTTGCAAAGTTCTCAGGTTATGGTTACAATACCAGTTTCTACCCCACATGCCCCACTAGCTAGAGGTGGAGCACGGGGAGGTAGAGGTCGCCCTAGAGGGGGAGTCCAGGCTAGATACTATAACCTTCCTGCCCGTACTGAGGCTATCGCCTCTGATCTTGTCATCACAAGTATTATCCTGGTCTGTCATAGAGATGCACCTATTTCATTTGATCCATGCTCCATTTAATCTTATGTGTCCTCTTATTTGCCCCGCATTTGGGTGTGTTTCAAGATTCTTTGAATTCTCCTATTTATCTTTTTACTCCTGTTGGACATTCTCTTGTTGTGGATCGCATTTATCGGTCGTGTTTGATTGTTCTTAGTGGTTTTGAGAACAGAGCCAATTTGTCATTGCTGAGCATGGTAGACTTTGATGTTATCTTGGGCATGGGCTGGTTTGTCTCCCGTTATGTTATTCCTGATTGTCACGCAAAAACCATGATAATGGCTATTCCAGGTGTACCGCGAGTAGAGCGGAGGGGTACCTTAGATCACACTTTCAGTAGAGTTATTTCATTTCTTAAGGTTCAGTGTGTGGTTGAGAAGGGGTGTGTCGTGTATCTAGTTTATGTGAGAGATTTCCGTATTGATACCCCGAGAGTTTATTCAGTAACAGTACTATGGGATTTCTCTGTTGTGTTTCCAGCTTAATCTTTTGGGCATGCCGCCCGATAGAGATATTGACTTTTGCATTGATCCATTGCCGGGCAGTCAGCCCATTTATATTCCTCTAAATCATATGGATCCTCCTAAGTTGAAGGAGCTGATGGAGCAGTTACAAGAATTTCTTGATAAGGGTTTCATTCAGCCCAATTTATCACCTTAGGGTGCTCCTGACTTGTTTGGAAAGAAAAAAATGGTTCTATGAATATATGTATTCATTATCGCTGGTTGAACAAGGTTATAGTGAAGAACCATTATCATTTCCCTCGTATTGTGAAATGTTTGATCAGTTACAGGGTGCTCGTATGTTTTCTAATATTGACTTGTGTTTAGGCAATAATTAGTTTAAGATTTGGGATCCAAATATCCCGATGACAGACTTCAGGACTCAGTATGGTCATTACGAGTTCCTTGTTATTCATTTGGGATAACTAATGCCCCAGCAGCCTTCGTGCAATTGATGCACAATGTATTCTTGTCATATCTTGACTCATTCGTCATTGTCTTTATTGATGACATTTTAGTATACTCCCAGGGTCGGGAAGATCATGAGCAGCACCTCAGGACAGTGCTTCAGACTTTGAGAGAGAAGAAGTTATATGCTAAGTTCTCAAAGTGTGAGGATTGGTTTGATTCTGTGTCATTCTTGGATCATGTAGTATCTTCTAAGGGGATAAAGGTGGATCTGAAGAAAGTGGAAGTAGAGCAGACTTGGCCCAAACCAACCTTAACTACATAAATCTATAGTTTTCTTGGCTTGGCATGTTATTACCATCAATTTGGTGAGGGATTTTCATCCATTGAAGCAGTTATGACTAGGCTGGCTCAGAAGGGTGCTCCATTCCAGTGGACCAAAGAGTGTGAGGAGAGCTTTCAAAAACTCAAATCAGATTTGACTAAATCTCCGATTTGATATTACTTACTAGTTCACGATCTTATACTATCTATTATGACACCTCTAGGATTGGCCTTGGAATGGTATTGATGAAGGATGGTAGGGCTATTGCCTACGCATCCACATAGTTGAAGGTACATGAGAAGAATTTTCATGTCCATTATCTCGAGTTAGCTTCTATTGTTCACACCTTGACGATCTGGCACCATTATTTTTACCCTATTCCTTGTGAGATTTATACTGATCACCAGAGTTTGCAGTATATGTTCAAGTAGAACGACCTTAATCTGCGCAAGAAGAGGTGATTAGGGTTGTTGAAGGACTATGATATCACTATCTTATATCCCCTAGGACAGGCCAATATGGTGGCCGATTCTTTGAGTCGCCGGGAAGATATTTTGGGAAGTTTGGCTTATGTACCATCAGTAGTGAGATGCATGGTGATGGATGTTCAGGCATTAGCCATCCAATTTGTGAGATTTGATCTTGCGGAGCCCAGTTAGGTCCTTGCTTGTGTGGTTTCTTGGTCCTACTTGTTGGATCGTATCTAGAGCGTCAGCCTAATGACCCTCATTTGCTTCTCCTCAAGGATAAGGTTCTGCAAGGTGATGCTAGAGATGTTACCATTGGTGATGACGGGGTATTCAGAATGCAGGGTCGGATTTGTGTACCCAGTATTGATGGGCTTCGGGAGTTGATTCTAGAGGAGGCCCATAGTTCGCGGTATTCCATCCATCTGGGTGCCGCAAAGATGTACCAGGATTTGAAATAGCATTATTGGTGGAGGCAGATGAACGAATATATAGTTGGGTTTGTAGCTCGGTGCCTTAGTTTTCAACAGGTACACTATGAGCACCAAAGGTCGGGTAGGTTCCTTCAACAGATAGAGATTCCAGAGTGGAATATGGAGCGGAACACCATGGACTTCATAGTTGGGTTCCCACCGTCTTGAAGAAGTTCAATACAATTTAGGTATTTTGGATCGACTTACTAAGTCCACTCACTTCATTCCTATGTGTACCACCTATCCTTTGAAGTGGTTGACAGAGATTTTTGTCCGGGAGATTTTTTGTCTGTATGGTATTCCAGTTTCCATTATTTAAGATAGAGGTCCTAACTTAATATCATGGTTCTGGATAACCGTACACATGAGTTGGGCACTCGTGCGGAATGACGCAAAATAATTTACCGTTGACGGATGGATAGTGTGATGGCACCATTCAGATTCTTGAGGATATGCTCCGTGCGTGTGTGATGGATTTTAGAGGTTCTTGGGATCAGTTCTTTCCACTGGCTGAGTTTGCTTACAACAACAACTATAAGTCCATCATTTAGATGGTACTGTATGAGGCCATTTATGGTAAGCGGTATATATCCCTGGTGGGTTGGTTCGAGCCGAGTGAGGCTTGATTATTTGGAACAGACTTGGTATAACGTGCTTTGGAGAAGGTTACGGCGATTCAGGATAGAATCTGTACAACCCAGTCTAGATAGAGGAGTTATGCAGACCAGAAGGTTTTGGATGTGTCCTACATGATTGGAGAGCAGGTCTTGCTTTGGGTTTCACCTATGAAGGGCGTTATGAGATTTGGGAAGAAAGGGAAATTGAGTTCGAGGTTTATTGGTCATTTTGATATATTGCGGCGAGTTGGGAGGTTGCTTATGAGCTTGCCATACCGCCCAGCTTGTTAGGAGTTCATCCGGTATTTCAAATTTTGATACTCTAGAGGTATTATGATAATCCATCGCATGTATTGGATTTCAGTTCAGTCTAGTTGGACATGGATCCATCTTACAATGCGGAGCTACTGGTGATATTGGAGACGCAGGTTCGGAAGCAAAGGTCAAAGAACATTGCATCAGTGAAGGTTTAGTGGCGGGGTTAGCCAGTCGTGGAGGCAACTTGGGGACTGAGGAGGATATGCATAGATGTTACCCTCATCTTTTCACTACTTCATGTATGTCTATATGCTTGTTCGAGGATGAATACATATTTTAAGAGGGGAAAGATGTAACGACCCAGCTGGTCGTTTTAAAAATTAATGCCCTAATACCCTATTAATTGCTTTCTCGTGCTTATTTCTGCTATTGTCAATTGGCAGGAGGATTCGCTTTGAGTTTTGAAGTGTTTTGGGATACTTAGTCCCTAAATGAGAGTTTAAGCTTTATAATTTGGACTCTAGTCATAGCACTTTAAAGACAGCCTGAGAATGTAATTCCATTGGTTCCGTTAGCTCTGTTGGGTGATTTTGAGCATAGGGGAATGTTTGGATTGTGTTTTAGAAGTCCGTAGATCAATTAGGCATGAAATACTGAAAGTCGAATTTTTGAAGTTTTCGGTTAAATAGTGATATTTCAATTTTGGAGTCGGAATGGAATTCCAGAAGTTGGAACTAGTCTATTGTGTCATTTGTGACATATGTGCAAAGTTTCATGTAATTCGAACTAGGTTTGATAGGCTTTTGATCGAAAGAATAAATTTGAAGTTTTGGATATCCTTACGCTTAGATTGGAGAGTATTTTTGGTTTTGGAATTATTTAATGTGATTCGAGGGTTGGAATAACCTCGTATGATGTTTTAGGATTGGTTGGATTGTTTGGTTGAGGTCATAGAAGCCTCGGTTGAGTTACGGGAGCATAACGGAAGTTTAATTTGACATTGGATAAATATGAAGTTGGCTGAACCTATCATAACCGCACCTGCATGTATGCGACTACAAGTGCGGCACCGCAAAAGTGGTTGGAGGTTGGTCAGAGATTTGGACCAGTTATCGCAGAAGAGGCACCGAATCTACGGACAAGAGGTCGCAAGTACGGAAGCTGGACTTTGATGAAAAGTCACAGGTGCGGTCAGTTTGTCGCTGAAATGGGACCACACCAAATGCATAAGCAGAACTGCATGTGCAGTCCCATGGCCACATAAGCGGATTCACTTGTCAGAAAAAGGCAGAATCGAGGCTTAGAACACAAACCTTGGAAATTGACTTGGGAGCTCGGGGATTGACGATTTTTAGAGAGATTTTCACTTGGGTATTTTTGGTAATTAATTCTTAATCGGCTTTGATTAATTTCGACGAATATATTCTTAATTACATCCTTTAAATTTGAATTTGGGGTGAAAATTTAATGAAAATTTGGAAAGTCCTAAGTAATTCTTCCCTGTTTATACTACTCGAAATTCAAGCGTACTATGAGCTTAGAAAAGCATATCTAAATGACTCAGCTGTTTTACTTGCTCAAACTGCTTAATCTGAATTCCTTGTAGCACGCTAGGTTAGAATTACCTGTTTACCTTTGTATCAAGTTGGGTTGAATTAGATATTTTTTATCTTGTTGTTGTGTGTTTACTTTGGGACTACGGGCGATTTCCCGGCAGATCCCCCTTGCCTGTTTAGTTGGGACTATGGATTGATACTTCGGTAGATCTCCCTATACAGTTATATGGAAATACGGAACTGCACCTGGTAGACTCTCCCAATAATAGGTATTATCATTTGAAGACTACGGATCAGGATTTCGGTAGATCCTCGGTGCACTATAAGTTGGACAACGGGATGACATCCTGGAGATCCACTAGATATTTAAAATTAGGGACTACAGGACGGTATCCTAGTATATCCCTGTGTCACGACCCAAACCCTGGTCGTGATGGCGCCCAACACAATGCTAGGCAAGCCCGACCATATTATCCTTTTAACCAGCCAATTATTAAATAAATTAAACTTAAACAGTAGTTAGTCATAGCAGGTGATAATCGAAACGTCAAAACATACAAAATACGGTCCCAAACATATTGTGGTGTCACGAGACTGAGCCTCTACAGAATAGCATCCTAATACAACCAAGTCTAGACAAATAGGAAATCAACAAGATGATAAAGAAGGAGAAAACAAGCTCTGCGGACGCCGGCAGCTACCTCGTAATCTCCGCAAAAGTAGATATGGATCAGCAGCTACAATGTCTCAACTGCTCTCGGGCACCTGTGGATCTGCACCAAAAAGTGCAGGGGAGTGGGGTGAGTATATTTCAACTCAGTGAGTAACAATAATAAATAATAACTGAAAGTAAGAACTCCTGTGCTATCACTTAGCAGTTCTAAGGCAACCCTCACAGGAACGTCATCACTGTAGTAAGTACTCTGATCTCCAGTCCACATCTATCTCTATAAGATCCCACACTGATCAAACCCTCGCTCGTACCCCTACGGTGTACGGCCATCTCAATATATGAAGACACATAGCTATGTCTATAATGTATAAGTATTTAAGTAGGTAATAGGATATGAATAAGTATAATGCTGCGGCGTGCAGCCCGCTCCAATACATATACCGCTGCGGCGCGCAGCCCGCTCCATTTAACGTCGACGGCGCTCACTGGGGGTGTATACAGACTTCGGAGGGGCTCCCTAGGCCCAAGCGCTATGGTGCTATGGCGTGCAGCCAGGTCCACCATATATCACTGCGGCGTGCAGTCCGATCCAACATATATACTGCTGCGGCGTGCAGCCCGATCCCATAATATACCAGCGCTCACTGGAATGTGTGCAGACTCAGACTCCGAAGGGGCTCCTACAGCCCAAGCGCAATAATACTGCGGCGTGCAGTCCGTCCCACATGTATATTACATGTATATCACATGTATATTACTGCGGCGTGCAGTCCGATCCAAAATAGGTATCTATATACATAATACCTCATAATGGGTCCTTGACCCTATCCCAGTCAGTATGCACTTGGCCTCTCAGGCCCAATATAATATATCACAATGGGTCCTTGACCCTGTCTCAGTTAATATAGACTTGGCCTCTCAGGCCCAATATAATATATCACAGTGGGTCCTAGACCCTGTCTCAGTCAATATAGACTTGGCCTTTCAGGCCCACTCGGTTAGAACAGGGAATTCCACCCTAGATAATCTCTCTCAATGTACACATCTAGTACGGGCTCATATTATGCTATACAGCTAGAGCTATGGCCGAGTGTATATTTCCAACACGATATAAAGGTCACCTAGCTCTATAGGTTCCCTAATGCTCTACAGATCGGCACAAGGCCCCAAACATGGCTATTAGCCCAATTGTACAGTTATAGTCTCAGTAACAGTCATACAACAGAGTATTCTATTAGCCGGGAAGGACTAAGTCCGAACCCCCAATCACAATGTCACCACGCCCGTCATAGAACGCGTCTCTCATCTTAATACAGCACTGTGAAGTGCTAGTACGGGGTTTCAAACCCTCAGTACATTGTTTACTACTACCACTCACCTCGAACCGGTAGAAACTTCAATCCGCCTTGCGCTTGCCTCGCAATTCAATCTCCTCGGATGTCAACTCTGTTCAAAATCATAGAGAATGCATCAATATACACTAATTTCACGAAATTCATTCGAAATAACCCAATTTATATCAAAACCCACAAGTTGTCAAAACCCGACTTTTGGTACACTTGTCGAAAAATTACAAAAATTACATATTCGGAATCCTCATCTCGATACGAGTCTAGGCATACAAAATTTACCAAAATCGGACTCCATTTGCCCACTCAAATCAGGTGTTTTTCTTAAATTTAGGCCTAGGGCTCAAACCCACCTTAAATCTTCCATTTACAGGGATTTAACCAAGGATTTCATGTTAAAATGATGTAATTAAGCCACAAAACTTACCTCCAACGAATCCCCGATGAATTACCAGCAATTCCCGTGAGTTTTCTCCTCTTGGAACTTAAAAATGGGGTTTTGGGTTAATGAACCCGCGACCTCTCTGTTCTGTGATTTAATTCACTGCCAGAACAACCTCTTCTATGCGATCGCAATGACTCTATGCGATCGCATAGAGTTAAATTTCCTGCCAATTTCCCCTTCTATGCGATCGCAATGCTTTCCCGCGATCGCATAGCACAACCTTCCAGGCCTCATCTTTTCTTCTCTGCGATCGCAACACTAGCTATGCGATCGCAATGCACAGCCTGACGAACCTATGCGATCGCACCCTTTGCTATGCGATCGCATAGCACATTCTGCTCACCCCTCCAATCTCTTCTATGCGATCGCACAAGTGACCCTGCGATCGCATAGTGCCAGTTTCCAAACCTATGCGATCGCATCTCCTGTTACGCGATCGCATAGAACAACTCTGAGGCTCACTTCCATCCTTCTATGCGATCGCATCTACCCTATGCGATCGCATAGAGCATCCGTCTGCAACAAAACCAGCAGCCAACAGCAGTTCAAAAAATAGAAGAAATGGTCCGTTTGGACCCCCGAAATCAACCCGAGGCCCCCGGGACCCCAACGAAAACCACCAACATACTCCAAAACACGATACGAACTTGTTCCAATCATGAAAACACCATCCTAAACATCAAAATCCCCAATTACTCACGGATTCAAGCCTAAATTTCTTAAAACTTTCCGAATTACACATTCGATGAAAAACCCGACCAAACGACGTCCGAATGACCTGAAATTTTGCAGGCACATCCAAAATCACCTAACGGAGCTACTGCAACTGTCGGAATTCCATTCCGACTCCCGGATCAAAATCTCACCTACCGTTCGGATTTCGCCAAAATTCAACCTTAGCCAATTCAAGCCTATTTCTACACCGGACCTCCAAATTCAATTCCGATCGCTCTCCTAGCTCACAAATGACCTCCCGGAGCTGACCGAATCATCGAATTCGATTCCGAGCTCTCTAACTAAATAGTCGATTCCAGGTTGACTTTCCTTATTCAAGTTTCATTCAAAAAGGCTATATGCCTCATTTCAATTTAATTTCACTCCTAACTTCCCCGATAGACTCTAACACTTATATAAAAGCATGAATTAAGTAATTACAACATAACGGGGTGGTAATTCCCGTGACGACGGGCCGGGTCGTCACATTCTCCCCTCTTAAGCAAACGCTCGTCCTCGAGCGGGTCAAGAAACATACCTGAAGTCTCAAATAGCTGAGGGTATCTGCTCCGCATCTCCTGCTCAATCTCCCAAGTAGCCTCCTCCATGGGTCGACCTCTCCACTGAACCTTAACCGCTGCAATCTCCTTGGACCTCAATTTTCTCACCTGACGACCCAAAATAGCAATAGGCTCCACATCATAGGATAGATCACCATCAAGCTGGATGGTGCTGAAATCTAATACATGAGACGGATCTCCAATGTACTTCCGGAGCATAGACACATGGAATACCGGATGAACGCTGGATAAACTGGGTGGCAAGGCTAACTCATATGCCACCTCTCCAACTCTCCCGAGTATCTCAAAAGGGCCAATATACCTGGGACTCAACTTCCCTTTCCTCCCGAACCTCATGACACCCTTCATGGGTGAAACCTTCAGCAATACTCTATCACCAACCATGAAAGACAACTCTCGAACTCTACGGTCCGCATAACGCTTCCGACGAGACTGTGCTGTACGAAGCCTCTCCTGGATCAACTTTGCTCTATCCGGAGCATCCTGGACTAACTCAGTCCCTATCAATCTATCCTCACCAGGCTCAAACCATCCCACGGGGGATCTACACCATCTATCATACAATGCCTCATACGGGGCCATCTGAATGCTCGACTGGTAGCTGTTGTTGTAGGCAAACTCAGCAAGTGGTAAGAATTCATCCCACGAACCACCAAAATCAATTACACATGCCCGTAACATATCCTCCAGGATCTGAATAGTACGCTCAGACTGCCCGTCTGTCTGGGGGTGAAATGCTGTACTCAACTCAACCCTCGTACCCATCTCTCGCTGAAATGCTCTCCAAAACTGGGAAGTGAACTGAGTGCCTCTGTCAGATATAATAGACACTGGGACCCCATGCAACCTGACAATCTCCCGAATAAAGATCACCGCCAACCGCTCCGATGAGTAAGTAGTACTAACTGGGATGAAATGTGCGGACTTAGTCAGCCGATCAACGATCACCCATACAGAATCAAACTTCCTCGCTGTCCGAGGTAGCCCAGTAACAAAATCCATGGTGATCCTCTCCCATTTCCACTCGGGAATAACCATACGTTGAAGAACACCGCCCGGTCTCTGATGCTCATATTTGACCTGCTGGCAATTGAGGCACTTAGCTACATGCCTAACAATATCCATCTTCATTCTCCTCCACCAGTAGTGCTGTCTCAAGTCTTGGTACATCTTTGCGGCACCTGGGTGAATAGAGTACCGCGAACTGTGTGCCTCCTCAAGTATCAACTCCCGCAAACCATCAACATTGGGCACGCATATACGGCCCCGCATCCTCAGAACACCATCACTGTCGATAGTCACATCTCTAACATCATTATGCTGCACTCGTCCTTAAGGACAAGCAAATGTGGGTCATCATACTGTCGCTCTCTGATGCGATCATATAAGGAAGATCTAGAAACAATACAAGCCAACACTCGACTCGGCTCCGAAATATCTAATCTCACTAGCCGATTGGCTAGGGCCTGAACATCATAAGCAAAAGGCCTCTCCCCAACTGGGATGAAAGCTAAGCTGCCCATGCTAACCGCCTTCCGACTCAAGGCATCGGCCACCACATTGGCCTTCCCCGGATGATACAAAATAGTGATATCATAGTCCTTGAGCAACTCCAACCACCTCCGCTGTCTCAAATTAAGGTCCTTCTGTCTGAATAAGTGCTGAAGGCTGCGATGATCCGTGAACACCTCACATGAGACACCATACGGGTAATGCCTCCAAATCTTCAAGGCATGAACTATGGCTGCTAGCTCCAAATCATGAACAGGGTAGTTCTTCTCGTGGGGCTTCAACTGACGAGAGGCATAAGCAATGACCCTACCCTCCTGCATCAACACACAACCAATGCCAACCCCTGAGGCATCACAATATACAGTATAAGAATTTGACGTTGTCGGTAGAATCAAGACTGGTGCTGTGGTCAGTGCTGTCTTGAGCTTCCGAAAGCTCTCCTCGCACTCCTCGGACCATAAGAAAGGAACACCCTTCCGAGTCAATCTAGTCAAGGGTGAAGCAATAGAAGAGAACCCCTGAACGAATCGGCGATAATACCCTGCCAATCCCAGAAAGCTACGGATCTCAGTAACTGAGGTCGGTCTGGGCCAACTCTGCACTGCCTCGACCTTCCTCGGATCTACCCGAATACCATCACAGGACACCACGTGCCCTAAGAATGCCACGGACTCAAGCCAGAACTCACATTTGGAGAACTTGGCATACAGCTTCTCCTCTCTCAATCTCTGCAATACAATACTCAATTGCCGAGCATGCTCCCCCCGGCTACGAGAGTAGACTAGTATGTCATCAATGAATACGATCACAAATGAATCAAGATACGGCCTGAATACACTGTTCATCGGATGCATAAATGCTGCTGGGGCGTTGGTCAGCCCAAAAGACATCACAAGGAACTCATAGTGACCATATCCGGTCCGGAATGCAGTCTTCATAATGTCAGACTCTCTAATCTTCAGCTGATGGTAGCCTGAACGAAGATCAATCTTCGAGAACACCCTAGCTCCCTGGAGCTGATCAAATAAATCATCAATACGAGGCAGAGGATACTTATTCTTCACTGTTACTTTGTTTAGCTGCCTATAGTCAATACACATCCTCATAGATCCGTCCTTCTTCTTAACAAACAGGATCGGTGCACCCCACGGCGACACACTCGGCCGAATGAACCCCTTATCTAGGAGTTCCTGGAGCTGCTCCTTCAATTCCTTCAACTCAGCTGGTGCCATACGATACGGAGGAATAGAAATAGGCTGAGTGCCCGGCATCAAATCGATACCAAAATCAATATCCCTGTCCGGCGGCATACCCGGCAGGTCTGAGGGAAACACATCAGGAAAGTCTCGCACAATGGGAACAGAATCAATACTGGGGGTCTGGGACTCGACCTCCCGCACAAATGCTAAATAAGAGAGACATCCCTTCCCAACCATTCGTTGGGCCTTAAGGAAAGATATTACCCTGCTAGGTACATACTCAGTCGTGCCTCGCCACTCGATCCTCTGAATGCCCGGCATAGCCAAAGTGATCGTCTTAGCATGACAGTCCAGAATAGCATGACATGGAGATAGCCAGTCCATGCCCAATATAACATCAAAATCAATCATGCTGAGAAGCAACAGGTCTACTCGGGTCTCCGGACCTCCAATAGTGACCAAACAGGACCGGTATACGTGGTCCACAACAATAGTATCCCCTACCGGGGTAGATACATGCACTGGCAGCTCAAGACTCCCTCGGGTCGTGCCCAAATGAGGAGCAAAATATGTAGACACATAAGAATAAGTAGAACCGAGATCAAACAATACTGAGGCATCTCTGTGGCAGACTGAAATAATACCTATAATGACAGCATCAGAAGCAACGGCCTCGGATCGGCCCTGAAAAGCATAGCATCTAGCCTGTCCGCCTGATCGGCCTCCCCCTCGAGAGCGACCCCTAGCTGTCCGACCCTCACCCCTAGCTGGCGGGGCGGGTGCTGAAGTAGAAGGACCAGATGACGAGGGCTGCCCCCTCTGCTGATAAGATCCGGAAACAAGACGGGGACACTCCCTACGGTGATGCCCAAACTCTCCGCACTCGTAGCAACTCCCCGGTGCTGGGTACTGAGACTGATAAGGACCTCTGGCGCTGGAGTGGCCAGCTGATGAACTAGGCCGAGATGAACCCCGAGCGGATGGGGCCTGTGAAGAACTCTGAGCTGGCATGGCACTGAGAGCTGGCTGGCTCTGGTGCGAACCCTGATAATCCTGTCTAGGAGACCATCTGCGACGATCTGAGCGTCTCGACTGCGAAGACCTGAAAGAGCGACCTCGGCTCTGCTGACTCTGGCCTCTGGTCTGAGTGCCACTGGAACTAGCTGCTCCTCGAGGCCTCTTGGCCTCCCTCTCATCCCGCTCCCTGCGACGATCTGTCTCAATGTCGCGAGCAATATCCACGGCATCCTCAAATGTACGACTCAAAACCCTCTCCCGAGTCATCAGAATACGAATGGGATAAATGAGGCCGTCCACGAAGCGCCCAATCCTCTCTCTGTCGGAATGAACCAACCACGGTGCATATCTGGACAACTCTGTAAATCTGATCTCATACTCTGACACTGACATGTCCCCCTGACGGAGACCCTCAAACCGCCTACGCATCTCCTCTCTCTGAGATCGAGGCACCCATTTCTCCAAGAACATAGTGGAGAACTCCGGCCATGATAGTGGTGCTCCCCCTGCCGGCCTGCGGCGCTCATAAGCCTCCCACCAAGCGAAGGCTGGTCCCTGAAACTGAAAGGTAGTGAAAGATACCCCACTGGACTCCAATATCCCCGCCGTACGAAGCATCCGACGGCACTTATCCATAAAACCTTGGGCGTCCTTGCCCGGAGCACCAGTGAACACTGGAGGAGATAACCTGGTGAACCTCTCGAGACGACACTACTCATCGTCTGTCATAGCTGGGACCATGTCCCCCTGAATCTGATCTGCTGGCTGAACTGGTACCACAGGCTGAACTGGAGGAGCCTCTGGTGTTTGTAAGCCCTGCACTGCTGGCTCTGGAGTGCGTACTGCGGGGGTCTGATGACCACCCCCGATCCCTGATGCAGCTGCTGCAGTAGTAACTGAAACCGCCTGTGCTAGGCGAGTGCAGACTGCTAGTATCTGAGCCAGGGTCTCCTGTAGACCCGGAATAGCAATGGGCACAGCTGGTGCCTGATCTGGTGCTGCTGGCACCTCTGCAACTGGGGGCTGTGGGTCAGCTGGCACTGCCTCAGCTGCCCTAACTCCGCCACGACCGCGACCGCGTCCACGGCCTCTAGTAGGTGGTAGCGGTGGTCGTCCTCCACGTCCGGATGATCGAGTTCTCGCCATCTGCGAGAGAATAGAATGTCAAAGTTCAGTTCAAGTCAAAAGTAATCGCACGACAAGAATTCCAAGAATTGAAACTTTTCCTAAAAAGGTTTGCAGCCTCCCGAGGATAAGTACAGGCGTCCCCGCACCGATCCACGAGACTCTACCAACCGGCTCATGACTCGCGAGACCTATTAACCTAGGCTCTGATACCAACTTGTCACGACCCAAACCCTGGTCGTGATGGCGCCCAACACAATGCTAGGCAAGCCCGACCATATTATCCTTTTAACCAGCCAATTATTAAATAAATTAAACTTAAACAGAAGTTAGTCATAACAGGTGATAACCGAAACGTCAAAACATACAAAATACGGTCCCAACATATCGTGGTGTCACGAGACCGAGCCTCTACAGAATAGCATCCTAATACAACCAAGTCTAGACAAATAGGAAATCAACAAGATGATAAAGAAGGAGAAAACAAGCTCTGCGGACGCTGGCAGCTACCTCGTAATCTCCGCAAAAGTAGACAAGGATCAGCAGCTACAATGTCTCAACTGCTCTCGGGCACCTGTGGATCTGCACAGAAAGTGCAGGGGAGTGGGGTGAGTATATTTCAACTCGGTGAGTAACAATAATAAATAATAACTGAAGGTAAGAAATCCTGTGCTATCACTTAGCAGTTCTAAGGCAACCCTCACAGGAACGTCATCACTGTAGTAAGTACTCTGATCTCCAGTCCACATCTATCTCTATAAGATCCCACACTGATCAAACCCTCGCTCGTACCCCTACGGTGTACGGCCATCTCAATATATGAAGACACATAGCTATGTCTATAATGTATAAGTATTTAAGTAGGTAATAGGATATGAATAAGTATAATGCTGCGGCGTGCAGCCCGCTCCAATACATATACTGCTGCGGCGCGCAGCCCGCTCCATTTAACGTCGACGGCGCTCACTGGGGGTGTATACGGACTTCGGAGGGGCTCCCTAGGCCCAAGCGCTATGGTGCTATGGCGTGCAGCCAGGTCCACCATATATCACTGCGGCGTGCAGTCCGATCCAACATATATACTGCTGCGGCGTGTAGCCCGATCCCATGATATACACCAGCGCTCACTGAGAATGTGTGCGGACTCGGACTCCGAAGGGGCTCCTACAGCCCAAGCGCAATAATACTGCGGCGTGCAGTCCGTTCCACATGTATATCACTGCGGCGTGTAGTCCAATCCACATATACATTACTGCGACGTGCAGTCTGATCCAATACATATAGTGCTGCGGCGCGCAGCCCGATCCAATATAGGTACATATATAATAACTCATAGTGGGTCCTCGACCCTATCCCTGTCAGTATAGACTTGGCCTCTCAGGCCCAATATAATATCTCATAGTGGGTCCTCGACCCTATCTCATCTCAATCGGTATAGACTTGGCCTTTCAGGCCCACTCAGCTAGAACAGGGAATTCCACCCTAGATAATCTCTCTCAATGTACACATCTAGTACGGGCTCATATTATGCTATACGGCTAGAGCTATGGCTGAGTGTATATTTCCAACACGATATAAAGGTCACCTAGCTCTATAGGTTCCCTAATGCTCTACAGATCGGCACAAGGCCCCAAACATGGCTATTAGCCCAATTGTACAGTTATAATCTCATTAACAGTCATACAACACAATATTCTATTAGCCGGGAAGGACTAAGTCCGAACCCCCAATCACAATGTCACCACGCCCGTCATAGAACGCGTGTCTCATCTCAATATAGCACTGTGAAGTGCTAGTACGGGGTTTCAAACCCTCAGTACATTGTTTACTACTACCACTCACCTCGAACCGGTAGAAACTTCAATCCGCCTTGCGCTTGCCTCGCAATTCAATCTCCTCGGATGTCAACTCTGTTCAAAATCATAGAGAATGCATCAATATACACTAATTTCACGAAATTCATTCGAAATAACCCAATTTATATCAAAACCCACAAGTTGTCAAAACCCGACTTTTGGTACACTTGTCGAAAAATTACAAAAATTACATATTCGGAATCCTCATCTCGATACGAGTCTAGGCATACAAAATTTACCAAAATCGGACTCCATTTGCCCACTCAAATCAGGTGTTTTTCTTAAATTTAGGCCTAGGGCTCAAACCCACCTTAAATCTTCCATTTACAGGGATTTAACCAAGGATTTCATGTTAAAATGATGTAATTAAGCCACAAAACTTACCTCCAACGAATCCCCGATGAATTACCAGCAATTCCCGTGAGTTTTCTCCTCTTGGAACTTAAAAATGGGGTTTTGGGTTAATGAACCCGCGACCTCTCTGTTCTGTGATTTAATTCACTGCCAGAACAACCTCTTCTATGCGATCGCAATGACTCTATGCGATCGCATAGAGTTAAATTTCCTGCCAATTTCCCCTTCTATGCGATCGCAATGCTTTCCCGCGATCGCATAGCACAACCTTCCAGGCCTCATCTTTTCTTCTCTGCGATCGCAACACTAGCTATGCGATCGCAATGCACAGTCTGACAAACCTATGCGATCGCACCCCTTGCTATGCGATCGCATAGAACATTTTTCTCACCCTTCAAAAATAGAAGAAATGGTCCGTTTGGACCCCCGAAATCAACCCGAGGCCCCCGGGACCCCAACGAAAACCACCAACATACTCCAAAACACGATACGAACTTGTTCCAATCATGAAAACACCATCCTAAACATCAAAATCCCCAATTACTCACGGATTCAAGCCTAAATTTCTTAAAACTTTCCGAATTACACATTCGATGAAAAACCCGACCAAACGACGTCCGAATGACCTGAAATTTTGCAGGCACATCCAAAATCACCTAACGGAGCTACTGCAACTGTCGGAATTCCATTCCGACCCCCGGATCAAAATCTCACCTACCGTTCGGATTTCGCCAAAATTCAACCTTAGCCAATTCAAGCCTATTTCTACACCGGACCTCCAAATTCAATTCCGATCGCTCTCCTAGCTCACAAATGACCTCCCGGAGCTGACCGAATCATCAGAATTCGATTCCGAGCTCTCTAACTAAATAGTCGACTCCAGGTTGACTTTCCTTATTCAAGTTTCATTCAAAAAGGCTATATGCCTCATTTCAATTTAATTTCACTCCTAACTTCCCCGATAGACTCTAACACTTATATAAAAGCATGAATTAAGTAATTACAACATAACGGGGTGGTAATTCCCGTGACGACGGGCCGGGTCGTCACACCCTGGTTGCTTGATATTAACATTTGGGGGCTACATAATGATATCATGGTAGATCCCCAGTTGCTATGTTAGTGTTGAGCTATATTTGCGATGTTCTCTCTCTATTCTAATTGTTGTTATTCATATTATTATAATGTGTTACTTCATACAGTTTCGTTTTCTTATATACATGTATATTACTGGTAGGGCTCTGAAATTCCTCGTCACTACTCGATCAAGGCTAGGCTTGGCACTTACTGGTTATCTCCGTGGTGTACTCATGCCCTTTCTTGCACATGTTTTCATGTGTAGATCCAGGTTATTCGACTCTTCCTTACTATCATTAAGGAAAGGCGATTCGCCAAAGACTTTGAGGTATATCTGTTGCGTCCGCAGATCGAGCAGTTCTCTCTATTATCTCTTGTAGTTATAGCCCTTCTGTGTTTCTTTTTATTTTGACATTCTGGAGTTATAACTCTATGTAGTATCCATAGCTTGTGATTCATGGGATTATGGGTTTTGAGATTTATTCATTTTTGAGATCTTGTATTGGTATATGTCGAGTGGCATCTTAAACGCTGCTATATTTTCTTATCTTTGTTTTTTTAGTTTTTCCGCATTTTGTTTTCATTTCTTTAGTTGTTAGGCTTACCTAGTCGTATGGACTAGGTGCCGTCACATCCGTGGAGGGCGAACTTGTGTCGTGACATCAGCAAAATAATAGAGACTAAGGTAAACATGTACAATAATTTATATGACTGAGTACAAACAACATGAGCATGAATGAAGGCTAAACATGATATCTAACATGAAGGCAAACAAGTTCATCAACAAGTAAATGCATAAACCGGATAATGGTTAGTAGGGCGCATAGAGTCATGTGACGGAACAAGAATCAATCCCACAAGGTATTCACCCACACACCCGTCACCTAGAATGGGTATCACCTCCAAAAAAATCACATGATAACAAATTCTCTAGTTTATACCCTCAAGGGCAGAGTTAAAATTGTTACTTACTTTATTAACGTAAAATCCTACTTCGGGATACCCTCATATCTAAACTCGGTCTCAAAAGCTCTGAATCCCATCATAATTAGATTAATACCATCAACATGTTATAAAGAATCAAATTCCATAATAAAAACTGCAAAATATACCAAAAAATCAAAATCTGCCAAAACCCAGCCCGAGGGCCCACATCTCGAAATCAGTCAACAATGGAAGAATCAAAATCTTCGTCCTCTCGTAATTCTAACCATCTAAATTTTGTCAAAATCGGACTCCATTTGGTTCCTCAAATCCCTACCTAAAACTCTCCAAAACTCAAGTCCTAACTCCCTTAATTTCAGTTTGAAATCATCAATCAAACCCCAAAAATGAAGATGGATTCACGAAATATAACCAAAACCAAGTAGAGAATACTTACCCAATCCCTACGGTAAAAATCACCTCTAAAATCATAAAAATTAGAGCTCCACAACTCAAAATATGATCAAATGAACAAACCCTTATGTTATATATTTTTCTACCAGCTATTCTGCCTTGTTTCTCATGCCAAACGATCCCAAAACTCATTTTTTATTCTCCAATGCACTTATTGTGAAAGTTTAGTCATGTTAGCCTTTTGAATCACTCAACTTGACCTTAAATAAAGAAGATATGTTGGTTTTAATATTTTCTAATAGTGCAGATTTTTAAATATGCCGTCAGTGGCAATTCCATAACTAATTTGCAAAATCTAGTGACCTAATTCTTAGTAAAATGACCATAAAATCCTCATACGATGTCTAGGTTGAAAGATTGTTTTTTGCTACGAGTCGCTAATTATGATACGGATCTAATGCTTCATTCAAAAAAGAAATTGCAGCTCATTTGTTCAATATGATATCATTTGTGCTTGAAGAAATGGTATTGAAACATAAGAAAAACAAGAGTAACACAACCCAAACCTATCCAAAACTCAACCGAGGCCCTCGAGACCTTACACAAAAGTTCCAACAAGTCATATATCACTGCACGAACTTAGTCGAACCTTTGAAACACCTAAAACAACACCAAAACACCAAATCAACATCAGATTCAAGCCTAAAAACTTCTAAACTTCCATAACTCGCCAACGACGATGAAACATATCAAAACGACATCCGAATGACCTCAACTTTTGCACACACGTCACAAATTAAACTATAATTTTGGACCGAAAAGTACACTTTGAGACGAGTTAAGTATCTTTTTATAACCTTATAAAAGAGAATTAACCCCACAGGTGAATTGATTTAACATGTGCTTCTATTTGTCGGGGCTATATACACACGAGGTGACGAGAATCCGTACGTAGCTACTAATTATGCTTATGTCCGGGTAGTTTAGGATCCAAATTATGTGATACTTGAGATACTTGCACCATACTTGCTAATTTAAATGCTTAAATCATATTGGAACTTGATAAAGGAATTGTAAAAGGTTGAATTTTATTTACTTGGGTTTTTGATGGGTTACTTGACTACTAATGAGAATTGATGTTTCAATGAATATTAGCCTCTTAATAATTCCAACAATTTTGAATAAAATCGGTTGTTTGTAAAGTATTTTTCTCTTCTTTTGTAGCGATCGAAATGCCTCGGTAATATAATAGATTCATCTATGATCCGTGCCATTAGTGCATAGTTTATATGTTTGTATATTGGATAGGGCCATATGACCTCGGCATAATTAGTGCATAATAAATTCTTGGAACACAATTATAACTAATATTATTGCATTGGCTTGAGATATTAATTTATTAAATGATGGATATTAATTTGGGATTTACCATTAGTGAAAGAATTGTTTATTTATTTACTTTTATTAAGTTTTCAGTAGTATTTCTATAATCCATGCTTAATTTAAATTTAGGTATTTCATTGTTAGCCCATAGTAAGTATCAAAGTGGACGCATCGTTATTAGTTCTTCATGGTTAGACTAGATGCTTACTGGGTACATATTGTTTAAGTACTCACGCTACACTTTTGCACTATATGCAAGATCCGAGGCAGGTGCATCTGGATATTAGTCCGACACGCATCTTTGATTCCACGAGACTTTGCGCTGAGCTTCCTCCCAAGCCCACTCTAGCAGCTGAAGTCTTTCTTTTTCTTTTATTATCTATGTATTTACTTCATACAATAGTGTGGTTTTTTTTATATTATACTAATAACTCAAACACTTGTGACACTAGGTCTTGAAAATTATGCTAGTAGACAGATGATGACTTTTCTGTTATTTTACTTATCTCATTTTCTCTTAAAATTAGTTATCTCTCATTTTATTAAGTTTTTTACCTTCCTATTTATGCACTAATTAAAAATTAATTATTTTAAAAATATTAAAATAAACAATCATGTGGTTAGTTAACTATTGGCTTGCCTTGTGTTAGCATTGGGTGCATCACGACCTATAGGATAAATTGGGTCGTGACAGTATGACCTTTCACGAATACAAGACCCTCACCGTGAATGCGTAGGGTAAATGCATGGGGCCTCTTTATACCGTTCCTCTACACGAACGCGAGGTCTCTATAGCGAACACGTAGCCTCAATGCTCCAAAGCTTTGCGAACGCGGGAACCACATCGTGCATGTGAATAGCAGAACTCAATTAGCCTCATAGACACCTTACACGAATGTAAGACCACTCTCGCGAAGGAGATGAAGGAAACCATCAACTAATGCACCAGATTTTATGCAATTCCAACAAGTCCAAATCTAGTCACTTAACCACCCGAAATCCACCCGAGGCCCCCCGGAACCTCACCCAAATGTATCAAAAAGTCCTAAAATATTACACGACCTTAGTAGAATCTTCAATTTACATAAAAAATGTTAAAAATATGAATCACACCCCAACTAAAGCTTAATGAACTTTGAAATGTCAAACTTCTACAACTGATGGCGAAACTTAACAAAACATATGCAATTGATCTAAAATTTTGCACACATGTTATCATTTACATTATGGACCTACTTCAATTACCAAAATTGAAATCTAACCCCGATATCAAAAGATCTGCTAACGGTCAAACATCTCAAAAATTGAATTTTTGCCATTTCAAGCCTAATTTAGCTACGGACCTCCAAATCACAATCCAGGCATGCACTAAATCAAAAATCATCCAATGAAACTGAAGAAACTCAATTCTGGAGTCGTCTTCACACAGTTCCAACTACGATCAATTTCCTATAATTTTCCATCTTTTTTCTATATTTTATATTGATCCTAATTTTCTAATAATTTCTATGGTGATGCTGATATTGTCTCTTTTTTCTTTTTTTGTCTTCATGATTCGAGTGTCTTTCGAAAATAACCTACTCATTCGGGGTATGTCACGACCCGGATTTTTGCCCAACATCGGGATCGTGATGGCACCTACTCATGATAGCTAGGCAAGCCACTTTATTCACACTATCCTATTTTTAGCAATATTTCATATTCAATTTAACAACCAAATCATAACCTTAATTAAACAAGTGTGGAAGACTTTATAAAAATAGCAATAAGCAGTTTTAAGGTAAAATAACACTGAAATCCTCTACCCAAGACGTGGAGTCACCAACTCATGAACTACTATATGAATACTACACATAAAGGTCTGAAACAAATATAACATAATCTGTTTGTCTCGGAACAAGGAGACTACAGCTAATAGCATAAATAAAAGGAAGTGACGCCGAGCCAGCGAACGCCTGCAAGCTACCCCAGTCTCAAATATGATCAACTCCCACTCAAAAAATCTATTGATGCTGCTCCTGATCGAATCCTAGACATGTGCAAAAATGCACAGAAGTGCAGTATAAGCACAACCGACCCCATGTGCTGGTAAGTGCCTGGCCTATCCCCGCGAAGTAGTGACAAGCCTAGGACCAGACACCCACATAAACCCGTGCAGTTCTATATATATGTATACCACAAGATAACGAGAAATAACCAAGTAACAACACAATAAGGAAATATCACAGAAGAACTCAACAGTTAACAACAGTCATTAAGTCAACAAGGAAAACAGTATAATGAGAAACAAGCAATGTCAAGTCAATGAAATAGCAAACAAAGTGCACGACATCACCCTTCGTGCTTTTACTCTCATCCTCACCAAATAAGCAAATAAAGTGCACGGCATCACCCTTCGTGCTTTTACTCTCATCCTCACATCCATGGCACGGCATGATCCTTCGTACATGGTTCAATAACAAGGCACGGTATGATCCTTCGTGCATAATCAATAACATGGCATGGGATTAACCTTCGTGCATAAACAATAAATCAAGGCACGGCATTAACCTTCGTGCATAAACAATAAATCAAGGCACGGCATCACCCTTCGTGCATTATCACTCTTCCTCACCCAAATAACAATCACAATTAAGGGCAGAGAATGAAAACAACAAATCATGAACCGTCCCGGCAAGGGTCACAATAATCATTTCAACAAAGTCCCGGCAAGGGCAATCAATATCCCATTTCACAACAAGTCCCGACAAGGGAGAACAATAGCAATTCTACAACCCGGCAAGGGTTCAACAATTTATCTTCAAATATGTCTCACAACAAGTATCAACAACGACTCACAGTCATGCTAGACGCCGGTGTATGGATGCTCATCACCACAGGACATACACCGCACTCGATCACATAGCACATAGCACATAATCATATTTCCTCAAGCTAGGATAGAACAAACACTTACTTCTAGCCTTGAAGTCCAAATTATGCTTCAATTATAGCTTTTTCCCCGAATTTCCGCTTTTAACTAGCTCGAATCTAATCACAATTGATTCCATTATATTAATAATCACTAATTAACTTGATTTGAATGCTTAAAGATGGTTTTCTCAAAGTTTACTCCAAAAGTTTCCAAAATGTCCCTGGCCCCACGTGGCCGGAACTCGGGGTTCGGACCAAAATCCGGTTACCCATTCCCCCACGAGTTCAATTATATGATTCATTTCAAAATCAGACCTCAATTCGAGGTCCAATTGCCCAATTCATGAAATACCTAGGTTCTACCCAAAAACATGGATTTCTACCATGAAAACCTTTGATTCTTATTGAAAAACATGATTAGTGTTGTAAGGAATTGAAAGAATTAAGTAAAAAGTGACTTACAATTGCTTTGGAGTGAATTTGGCCTTGAGAGCTCGTGTGTGGTGTGAGGGTTTTTGAAAAAGTGAAGAATGAACTGAAAAATTCGTTTAAGTATAGAATTACACAACTGCGGATATCGCGATTGCGAACATTTGTTCGCAATTGCGAACGCTACATGTCTGGGGCCTGCTGTTCTCGCATTTGGGAGAGAAAGTTCGCATTTGCGAACTCTAGCCAAGGTGTGCCAGTCTCGCATTTGCGAGACTTCCTTCACATTTATGAAGGTGAGGCCTCATTGCTCAGGATCGCATTTGCGACCCTTTGTTCGCATTTGCGAACACTGGCCATCTGAGGTCTTTTCGCATTTGCGACATTTTGTTCGCATTTGCGAACTTGGCATGATTCTGGCAGACATCGCATTTGCAATCAAGGGTTCGCATTTGCGAACCCAGCCTTGACCTGTCTTCTTCGCATTTGTGAGGATTTGTTCGCAAATGCGAAGCCAACAGCTGGGTGAAAAACCAGTAGTGCAAAAATTCAGAAATTGATCCAACGGCTTATCAAATCTTTACCCGAGCCCCCCGGGCTCCCAACCAAACATGTACACAACATCAAAAACACATTACAAACTTGTTCGTGCGATCACATCGCCAATATAACATCCTTTTCATCAAATCAAGCCTCAAGTTCATGATTTTCATACTTTTAGTTTTCAAATTTTCAAACTTGGAACTTAAGGTCCAAAACATATCAAATGACATCCGAATGTCACCAAAATTTGCAGAAAGCACATATATAATATTTAAGACTTGTACCGGGCATCGGAACCAAAATACGAGCCCGATACCATGGTCATTTAATTCATTTTCCTTTAATAATTACAGCAAAAACAATTTCACAGAAAAATTCATAACTTGGTCTCTAGGCCTCAAAATTTGACTCCGGACGCATGTCCAAGTCCCATATTTTCCTACGGACCTTCCGGGACCATCCAATCTCGGGTCTGGGTCCGTTTACCAAAAAAGTTGACCGAAGTCAACTATATCAATATTAATATCATTTTTCTCCAAATTTTTCATAAAATTCATATTTTCTATCACAAAACTTTCTGGCTACATGCTCGGATCACGCACGTAAATCGAGGCAACATAGAATGAGGTTTTCAAGGTCTCGGAAGTGTAGAACAAATGAGGAAAACAAGTGATGACCCCATTGGGTCGTCACATCCTCCACCTCTAAAACAACCGTTCGTCCTCGAACGGACAAGAGAAGGAAGTACCTGAGTCGGGGAACAAATGTGGGTAGTGGCTTCGCATATTAGACTCGGACTCCCAGGTCGATGCCTTAGGAGGTTGACCTCTCCACTGAACACGCAGAGAAGGATAACTCTTCGACCTCAAATGTCAAACTTGCCGGTCTAGAATGGCCACCGGCTCCTCCTCGTAGGATAGATCATTGCCCAATTGGACAGTGCTAAAGTCTAGTACATGTGTGGGATCGTCGTGGTATCTCTGAAGCATAGATACATGAAAAACTGGATGCACGACTGATAAGCTAGGCGGCAGAGCTAGTCTATAAGCCACCCCTCCCACTCGGTCTAGAATCTCAAATGGGCCAATATACCTAGGGCTGAGCTTGCCCTTCTTCCCGAACCTCATCACGCCCTTCATAGGCGACACTCGGAGCAATACTTGCTCACCGACCATAAAATCTACATCTCGAACCTTACGATCCGCATAAGTCTTCTATCTGGACTGAGCTGAACGCAATCTCTCCTGGATAGTCTTGACCTTATCCAAGGCCTCCCTAACTAAGTCTGTACCCAACAACCGAGCCTCTCCCGGCTCAAACCATCCGATTAGAGATCGACATCGCCTACCATACAACGCCTCATACGGGGCCATCTGGATGCTGGACTAGTAGCTGTTATTGTAGGCATACTCTGCTAATGGCAGGAACTGGTCCCACGAGCCTCCGAAATCAATGACACAGGCTCGAAGCATGTTCTCTAGAATTTGAATAGTCCTCTCGGACTGACCATCTGTCTGAGGATGAAAAGCTGTACTCAGCTGAACTCGGGTGCCTAACTCCTGCTGGACCGCTCTCCAGAACCGCGAGGTAAACTATGTACCCCGATCAGAGATAATAAACACCGGCACCCCGTGAAGTCGAACAATCTCTCTGATGTAAATCTCTGCTAACCTCTCCGATGAGTAGGACACAGATACTGGAATGAAGTGTGCTGACTTGGTCAGCCTATCAACAATGACCCAAATAGCATCAAATTTCCTCCGAGTCAAAGGAAGTCCCGTAACGAAGTCCATAGTGATCCGCTCCCATTTCCACTCGGGAATCTCAATCCTCTGGAATACACTACCAGGCCTCTGGTGCTCATATTTCACCTGGTGAAAATTTAGACACCGAGCGACATACACAACAATATCTTTCTTCATTTTGCGCCACCAATACTGCTGCCGTAAGTCCTGGTACATCTTTGCGGTGCCCGAGTGAATAGAATACCGCGAACTGTGGGCCTCCGCTAAGATCAACACTCGAATACCTTCGACATTAGGCACACAAACTCGGCCCTGCAATCTCAATACCCCATCATCATCTAGATTTACCTTCGTGGCACCTCCCCGCTGTACTGTATCTCTCAAATCACGCAAATGAGGATTATCAAATTGCCTCTCAGGGATAGGCTCCAATAGAGAAGAACGAGCGACCGTGCAGGCTAACACCCTGCTAGGCTAAGAAATGTCTAATCTCACGAACCGGTTGGCTAAGGCCTAGACATCTAGAGCAAATGGTCTCTGACTGACCGGAATGAATGCAAGACTACCCATGATGGCAGACTTTCTACTCAATGCATCGGTCACCACATTATACTTACTTGGGTGGTATAGGATAGTAACATCATAGTCTTTCAGCAACTCTAACCATCTCCGCTGTCGTAGATTCAACTCCTTTTGCTTGAATAAGTACTATAGGCTTTTGTGATCCGTGTACACCTCACACGCCACACCATAGAGATAATGCCTCCAGATTTTTAAGGCATGAACCACTGCTGCCAGCTCAAGATCATGAACTAGACAATTCTTCTCATGTATTTTCAACTGTCTCGAAGCATAAACAATAACCTTACCATCCTGCATCAATACCGCTCCAAGCCCCGTACGAGATGCATCACAGTAAACTATATAAGGCCCTGCACCCGTAGGTAGGATCAACACTGGTGCGGTTGTAAAGGCTGTCTTGAGCTTCTGAAAGCTCGCCTCACACTCCTTCGACCACTGAACTGGGCACCCTTCTGGGTCAACCTTGTCATCGGGGCTGCAATAGAAGAAAACCCCTCTACAAATCGACGGTAGTAACCTGCTAATCCCAAGAAACACCGGATCTCAGTCACTGATGCTGGTCGAGGCCAATTCTGGACTGTCTTAATCTTTTTTGGGTCCACCTAAATACCTTCCACTAATACAATGTGGCACATAAATGCCACCGAACTCAACCAGAACTCATATTTCAAAAATTTGGCATATAACTGATTATCCTTCAGAGTCTGAAGAACCACTCTGAGGTGCTGCTCGTGCTCTTCCTAGCTGCGGGAGTATACCGGGATGTCATCTATAAAGACTATCACGAACAGATCTAAGTAAGGCCTGAACACCCGATTCATCAACTCCATGAATGTTGCTGGGGCATTGGTCAACCCGAAGGACATGACCAAGAACTCACAATGCCCATATCTAGTGCGAAAGGTTGTCTTAGAAATGTCATCCGCCTTGATATTCAGCTGATGGTAGCCTGACCTCAAGTCTATCTTTGAGAACACCCTCGCTCCATGGAGCTGGTCAAATAAATCATCGATCCTCGATAGTGGATACTTATTCTTTATTGTCACTTTGTTCAATTGCCGGTAATCAATACACATCCGCATCGAGCCATCTTTCTTCTTCACAAA